>VWZV01007766.1:70752-240820 GCA_013397155.1 Irena cyanogastra
CCCCCCTTTCTTCTTCTGTCAAATAGCAGACATAGTTGTATTAAATTTTGCAATTATAGTATGGATCCTGTAAAATGTTACACTACCACATTGTGTTCTCTGTCCTCTGCTGCATAGTCCTGCACTAAAACTGTGAGAGTCCTTGTCTCTCCCCAGTTATTTTCTGCTCTTCTGGGTTTTTCTTTCTTCTTCACTGTGCCTTGTGTGTTAAATAGGATAATTAGTCTTATTGCTGATGCTTGAGCTGTATATCCCACTAGTGTGTGGTACATCCCCCTAGTGCTCAGATTTTAACTGCAGCGAATGGCAGACAGACACAAACCAGCTTTGTACGATGCCCAGGCTGCTTCCTTCCACGACGTTCTGGTTTCATTACTCTGCATCTGTGGCCTTGACCCTGGAACGTCCTTTCCTCAGAGCAGGGATGACTGGGGCCCGGCAGGCCCTGGTGTCTATAGTGTGTGCTGTCCCAGCTGTGGGGAGCCTGGGGGTAAACATAGGCTTAAACACATCTAGGAAGGTTGTCTCCCTAGAGGCTGCCGAATGACACTTGAGAATCAAATGTTTTGGTATTGAAGCAGTATACATGTATTGGTGAGAAAATCTTTTTTTCTCTGAGATCCACATACAAAGCTGTGAGGCACTGCTCTTTCCCTGTACTCTGCAGTAAAGTTCTAGTTTAGTCGTGCATAACAATTTCTCTGAAGTCCTGCTGATAATGATAAAATGTTGCTGTTTGACCCAGGTGTTCCAAATGTGGCCAGGTTGTCTTTTCCTGTTGTTTAATGTAGTCTGGCTGTGTTATTATCAAAACAGTATCTAGTCTAATAAATTCCAAGATAATTTAGCTTGGTACCAAAAACAAGGCAATGGAACAAAGATGTTGTTCGGAATGTGTTCTGTATTTAATACTTGAATTCTAAACACACTTGCTTGATTACTGCCCAGTCACATGTGCTTGACATGTGTTTGATGCTGCATTTGGATCCACACCTGGAGGGAAATGCTCAGCCCCTTGGTAGTGGCTTTGCCTTATTCCTTCCATCTTTTACAGTCTTTGTTGCCAGGAGGACTGTCTTAGATCTTGTTGCCACTGTAGAAATCTAAGCAGTGCTTTCCATACATATATTCCAGGATAAGGTGAGAGGCTGAAGCTTTGTGCTAGACTCTGGTATTAGAAGAGAAAAGTTTCTGCCAAGCACTGCCAGATAGGTGTCTTTCTGGTGTGGCCTGGTCATTTGTCATTTGGAATTCTCCTTGGAAATACAGACCATGAGAGCATTCCCTCCAGCCCAGTGCCATGCAGAGTTGACTGAAATTGTACTTGCCAAATTGTACCTGTACCAATAAGTGAATTTGTTGTTTAATGGAGCTATTATGTACAATTGTTAACTCAAGTGGTGCTGTCCGTGCTCTTGTACTTGCCCTGTTAAGAGTCCTGGCAGTGACGTTCAGTCATGTCTCTTGAGTTGATGCAAACAGAAAATTTGTCTAGTTGTTGATACTGCTGCTTTTGTATGTGGTCTGTCCTTACATTTCAATACATGGCTATGCACTTACCTTTTGAAAGGACTTCACTGTGGGTTTTATAGAGAGCTCTCCCCTCATACTGATGGTAAATGCGATGAACAGTTTGCAAACACATGCAAATCTGAACTTGGAGTATTATAAAGACATACAAATGTTTTTCATGTTTTATTGTTTCGTTTAAGCTGTCTGCAGACAGTCTGATATCTGTTGAAGCACAAAAGGAGCAAACACTAAAAAAAGTGATGCAATAATAGTAACTAATAAATGTTTCAAATAGAAAATGAAGAGCCTGGCTGTATCATGTGTCAGCACTAATGTTTATTTGTATCATCCCTCTAAGGATTTCAGAGTGCTTTTTAAGGAATGAATTAATTTTGACAATGCCCTGTGAGGTATGTATCCCTTTCATAGAAGGGAGTTGGAAGCATGGAAGTGTTTAAATTCTACAGGGTTATGCTACTAGGTATGTTTAATTACAAATTGGAGCAGTTGATTCAGTTTACTACCAGTTTGTTTAAACTGAACCAGAATCACAAATATAAGCCCCAGGTTTGTGAGTATGCGAAGAAATTACTTCTAAGTTTATTTTGCAGGGGAAATGTTTACAAAGAAAACTACAGATAGAGTAATTGACATATGTAAGTCCTCCCTCACTGAGGCAAATAATCTGGATGATTGTATCTTAATATGCTGTCTTCCTGGGGTTTTTTTCTCTTATTTTGCCTGTAATGAGTGTTTAATCATCTGCTATGGATAATTTCTGACACTTCAGAGAAAGGGAGTTAAAAATAGTAAAGTAGCATACTCCGGAACTGGTTGCGAATTATGACTTTTATGTCAGTTGTTTTGCCAGTCATGTGTGAAGTTTATCCAAGATTGTTGTCTTAGTCCCTGTTACATGCTTGAGATTATTTAAAAATCCAGATATCTTCCAGATGGATCAGGAAGGAATAAATGAAGTTTGATAATGGGCAAAATACCACCATCTAGTATCTCTCCTTAACACCTTTCCAGATACAGAATTTCTCCTGGAAGAGGAATTGCAGCCTGTTTTAAGTAAAATAATGTGATATCTCTAGATGATCCCCACATCAGGATTGGTAACCATGTTCTAGGTTTGTGTGGATGGGTATAATCTGTCTTTGCCTTAATACATGAAAATATCAGTTTCACAGCTTCAGATACAAGTAGAAAATCCTGATTTAATTCACACTTGTTGAAGAATTGTTTATATTACTCATGCTTCCTTTCAGCTATGATCTCTGGCAGGGGAAGCTGTTTGGACTTGTGCCTCTTTTTTTTTTTTTTGGGTTCAAAAAAGAAATGCTGATGAGAAAAAGGTGTTAAAATATGTTACTGTAGTTTACAACTGTCAACTGTAATGTTTTATTTAGCTGTATCTATTCAGATGCTCCCTCCACAACATGGAGTGCCATATGCCATTGTCCCTGTTAGTAAGCAAGTCAGCAAAGGTTTCCCAGTCTGCATTTGTTTTTGTATTTAGACCACTGAGGAGCTGTGGTCCAGTGCCATCTTTTATTGATAGGGCCAGCAGAGGAGGAATCTAATGAAATTATCAAAGCTTTGAATTAATTATGAACTTGAATAAGAAAGCTAAGCTCTCTAGAGCCAAGGATCTCATTACCCATTCATTTTCATTGCATCCTCTTATGGAGCAGAAGGCAGGTTCAGCTACTGTTCCTGCTCTGATTTTGGACTTTATTCAAACTTGCTCAACTCACTAACAGCCTCTTGTTATTAATCTGTGGCTGGAAGTGTCCAAGGTGATTAATTTGACTCTAAATCGGCACGTAAATGGTAGATTTCCCTCCTCCCTTTCCTCTTAACTTTGCTCTGTGGCTTTTCATCATCAGACTGGCTGCCATACAAGAGTTTCTGTTCTTTCTTGGTAACTGGGGAAAGCTATGCAAGACTCAAGTTTTAACTTCCTGGAATTTAATGAGTTCATATTAAGAAATAATACTGCTATTTTATATTTCCTGGATATTTAGGTAAGCACAAATACTTCTTAAGTAATTATCAAAATTGTTTATTTTCTTATTTTAAAAGATCATGGAGTGAAAAGTAATGACATTTTGGCCTCAGAAATATGGAGTCATTGTGGGAAATTTTTTTTTGGGATTTTTTTTGTTATTCCTATTTTAAATTTTTTGTCATGCTACAGGAAATTCTCTCTGTCAATGCTTTATTATGAAGAACTATTAAAGTAGTTTATTTACCAGATTGATGTTTCATTAAAATGTTTAAAAGTGTATGAAAATGCAGTATTTTAATTAAATCAGGTAATGTTTCTTTTAATTAATAGGTCAGTATATGAAAATGTTCCTGGCAAATTAGAGCACAAGTAGTGAGACCAAGCTTCTGTGTAATATTCTTAGTTCTTATGGATATTCCTCTTCAGTCTATCGGCAAGGATTTTCTTCTCCTTCTGCTTTTGTCCATTTCAGCACATTATTTATGAATGCATAAACCAGAATCCATCAGTCTTCATAAGTTACAGGCGACTGGCAATTTTTTAAGCAGTGGCTAACTGCCTAATGGTCTGTGTATGTGTGTATTTGGAGAATCTAATACCTTGGTGGGTGGGGGAAGGACATTTTGTTCTTGCACTGTAGCTGTTTTACCATTGGTGATATTTATCCTTTTTTTCTCTCTAGGCAGCTGCTATATTTAATTCCGCTTTTGGAAGTTTTTTGGTAAGTAACATAGTATTTCTAGCAAGTGCTTTAATAGTATCATTTTGAACAGTGTCATTGTTGTGTTTGTATTTTTTCACATTATTGTTGGTGGAATTTTGCCATTCAGATCACAAAAATTTGAATAATCTTTCAGTTTATGTCACCATGCCCTTAAATACAGATATTGCAATTTCTTTTCTTTTTGTTAAACTCTTGAGAAAGGTAGTAAATAAATTGTCTCTGCTCATGGTAAATTAATAATGTGTAAACACATCTTAATTTTCTCCTTAATGGGTTAACAGAATCTATTATCATGCAGATGTTTCAGACATGGGCATCAATATATTGATTTTTCTAATAAGGCCCATCAAATACTCATTATTTTCTATCAAGAGGCCATGGATTTTGAAAAGAAAACATGACCCAGCTGATCAGAGAGTAGATGCTAATTTACTCAATGACTTGTCATTTGTTTAGCATATTTTACTGTCAGTGAAGCCACTCAATGTCTCTGAGGAACACACTAAAATAGCTAGATATGGGAAAGCAATCAATCCAGCTGGAAATATAACTGTTTCTTTAAAAAGCAAAAGCAGTATTTGTGCTCCTGATGGTCTGCAAACATTTGGAAAGGACACAGTAAGTAAATTTATTTATGAAGAAAGGAAGAATAGATTTCTTTTACTGATGTGTTGTTTAGAGAGATACTAATGAATGTTAAGTAAAAAATTCTTTTATGTGTTGGCAAACTACTGTGACTGTTTATTTAGGCTGCTAATAATTGAATTTGTTCTTACTGAAATTTATGCATCTTTAGAAGTATATGTTTGTGATGCCAGTCTTGTGTCCCAATTTTATACTGTGATGTATAAAATGAATGAATGATAAAAGAATTACGTAATTACGTAATTGAAATCAAAACTGTGAGTACAAGATAACTCACTTTTTCTTTGTGGCTCATTTTTTCTGTTTTTTTTAAATGAAAAGCTGGCTTTTAGAAGCTTAAGTGTATGGAACTATACTAGCAAGAGATAAAGTCATGTGGCATTTTGAAGATGTGTTGTGCTGCTGCATTTTTAAGGGACTAGGCTGAAGTTAGGAAGGTGGATGTAAGTATTTTGGGGTATGGGTGACCTCTCATGTATTTAAAGTATCAGTTCCCAAGTACTTGTCCTTTTTATTACCTGTGATGTCCTCCTTCTATGAGCCTGCCTCAAACTGTGGAAGTGTTGGGAAAACTCTTAAGTCTGTGTGTGCACGTACATGATATTTTCTCTTGTTGCTTGGCACGAGCTCCTGGTTTCTCTGCTGTCTCCAGCTTTCAGTTCAAGAGGTTTCTGTGAAAACCCAAAGGCTCAGTTCAGCTGCCATTTGGAGATACTTTTTGGCTTCAAGTAAGAATTTAGGCTCCGCTGCATCTGACTACAATGCTGGCTCCTAGTAAATCAACACAGGCATATTTTCAATTCCTAATTTTGGTTTTGGTCTTCATTCATGATCATTGGAAAGTTCTGCTTACATGTAATTACCTCATTTCACTTTTTGTTCCCTTCGGGTCTTTCTGCAAATGTTGGAGCAGCATTGCAGTAAACATTATTCTTACAAAGTTCCCAGAAAAGACTTTTCAAAAATATTAAATATCAGCTAGAATGAAACCATGGTACTAGCTGGTTTTTTCTAATTACTGTTTTTTTAGAATAACATGGCAAAGACACTAGTTACAATTAAATTACAAATATATCCACACATTTAAACACTTGTTATGGTAATTCTACTTTGGAATCATGATAATGTAGGGAATATGTGTGTATGACGCAAAGCAAATCACAAATATGTTTCCTGAGTGCTTTGTTCTTACAAACTTTTCCAGTTACGAAGTTGATAGGATAAACCTTGTGATTGAAATGTGATAGTAGGCCAGGGACAGTAGTAAGTAGACAGAGTTGTTTACCAGTAGTTTCACAGTGATGTGGGTCTACATGATCTTAAATTGAGCAGCTCCAGATGTGGAGCACTGGCAAGTGTGTGGTCACTTACAAGGAAAGTTTGCTGTTGAAAAACTGGCAAAGCATTAAATAAATATGTGTTTGTATATGTGTATATATATATATATTTGTTTGAAGTCCAAACTGTTCTATAAAATGTCAAAATAATTGGTTTGTTTGTGAGAACATAATGGAAGGTCCTGGTGGAAGTGGTTTTGGGAATCCATCCATTTGTTTGGTCCCTAACTTATGGATTTGGCTATGGGTGGAGAACCTATGTCCTGTATCTTCAATTTATGATGAATCTAAATCACACTTGCATTTTTCTTAGGAGTGTCTAATGATGAGCTGTATGTGGACAGGCTTAGATGGCGTTATAGACCTTTGTGACCAAAACTTTATGGAGATTATTTGGAAGGCTCTGACCTCAGCAAGGCTGAAGTTTTTCTTATGTTCCTTGTTTTATCATGTGTAGCACATGGGCAGGTTGTGGCACTTGTGACAATGCCAGGACAGTGTTTTCTCTTTTCAGACTATGCCCTGTGGGCCAATGCCTATGTGTGAGAGTGTCAAACAGGCTGCTTTAAAAGGACTGAAAGATGTGCTGTGCTGATTACTCTCCTGCCCCCTTTTTTTTTTCCCCTTAAGACTAGGAAGTAGTGCTTGAGAAGTTAAAGTAAGTTGTGAAACAAAATGCTTGCAGGCAAATACTCAGTATAATGTTAGAATGATACTGAGATCAGCTTATTCAGATGAAGTGGAACACCTTGTGATATTCAAGATGTAGAAATGCCAAGTATGTCTTGATTCCCAGAAATGCACTTAGATTAAGGACCTGGGGGTGTTTCCTCTGGTAAAGAGATTTAAATAATCTACCAGCCAACCACAAAGTAATTACTTTTTAACTCCACCAAAGTCCATATTCCTATAAATATACAGACAAAACAGTACATGGAATGATACTGTACATATTTACATTATTTTATTGACTTAGTTTAATAATATCTCAGGTCTAATTAAAACACAGTGTTTGAAAAA
This sequence comes from Irena cyanogastra, assembly GCA_013397155.1. Classification (NCBI taxonomy): domain Eukaryota; kingdom Metazoa; phylum Chordata; class Aves; order Passeriformes; family Irenidae; genus Irena; species Irena cyanogastra. The sequence continues at coordinate 78,005 of VWZV01007766.1, forward strand.
ACTAATTGTTACAGAAAAGTGTTTTTATATAGCTAGATTAGTAATAACTAACGATAGATGAATTCAATTTACATAAATTTCAGCCAAGAGAGTATTTAGGTTCATACCACAGAGAATTGCTCTGAGCTGGGTAGTTAATATCATTATCTCCTCCCCTCTTTTAAGCAGTTTGGTTTACAATAATTGTGGAACATCAGAAGTGATTTCAGATTTTCCTCTTAATGGGGTTTTAATATAATCCGGTAGTGTTTTACTCATACAAAGTAGTTGGTTATCCCAAGGTTGCATGCACATGCTAAGATAGAAAGCGCTGTGTTAGCTGCTTCCACTTGGAGGAGAGGATACTTTTGTACCTTAAGGCTGAAGAAATTGCCTGGAATGTCAAGTGTAGCTCTACTGAAATTCTTAATGTTGTACGCATTGCCATGCTTCCTCAGCATTTCTGTTCTGCTTCTGAAAGAAGGCAAATACTTGCAAATGTACAAATCACAGAGCAATAGGCAGGAGACTGCAAAACATGCGGTGCTGATGGTTGTTTCATGGCATTTGCCTGAGTGGTTCAGCTCCTTTGACTTTGTCCATTTGTTACTGAGGCTGCTCCTGCACTGGAGACATGCTTGGCTGAGAGCTGCACTCCATTTGCAGTGACAATGTAATGCCCTGTGCATGGGACATGGACTTCCAGAACACTGTGTCCTCACAAAATGCTTTGCACTGCTGGACCAGACCAGTCTTGTCTCATCTTTCTATCTCTCATTAATTTCCTTTCTGCTCGAGAGTGTGGGCTGGGAATCCCGTGAGGATACCCAGCCTGTGATGTGAGTCAGTTGTAGGCTGGTTCTTCGGTACCTTAGGGTTATGAACAGATAGTGTGAAAGGAACAGCCATCAGCTTCACCTTAAACAAAGAACTGAGATCTGAAGGTCTGTGGTGACAGGAAATCAAGAGGAAAAGAGAGGATTCTGGGGACTCTGCACTGGTGACCACTGGACTCCTGAGAAAACATCGAAGCGTTGTTTAAGACTTCCTCCAGTGCTGTCTTGGATTAGCTTTTCTTTCTCTGTTGAAACATAATAGATGAAATAAGACACATGTCAGGTGCCCATCATTCCATTAATCTCCTTTGTCCAAACTAAGTATGTGTGGGTTTGTTCTTTTATCTGACCATCTCTCAGAGGGGACAGAGCTGGTTCATGTCATTCAAAAAGCTCGAATAGTTTTTGGAGCTGCCACATGGCTCATCAAATCAAGGCTAGTGGTTTTATTTACATTGTCTTCCAAATGGAAGCTAAAGCTAGCAGAGAACAAAGTTAGCTTCTCACATATACACAAAGCTTAGTCGGTTAATGAAAATGTATGGAATTCTTATCTAGTCTGCTTTTGCAGGCATTATGATTTACACAGCCTGACAGCACTAGTGCTGCAAGTAAATGCATTAGTCATAGTGTCCATTTTTCTTGCAAATTTGTGACATAGATTTAATTATGGGAATGACCAGCAACTTACAAATCTAATTTTGGTAGGCTGAGCCAACTTTTTTATTTTAATAACAATGGATTTTTCAGCAATGATTTCATTATCATTTCAAGAAATCCAGCCATATGGAAATAACCAATTGGCTGAATTTATTTACTTTATTTTACCTTAATGGATGTTGAATGGTTTAGGTTTATTTGGGGCTTTTTTATTATCACTTTTTTATCTTAGCTATTTCTTATCTGTCTTAAGTATTTCTAGTCCAAACATTGTAAATGTTCTTCTAAAATCAGGCACATGTTTGTATACTCCTTTGTTTCATCTTAATTGTGTCTTTGCAGTATGAAAAGGGGCAGAGCAGTCATCTGGGATTCCCTTTTTACTGTGCTAGCTGTTTACCAGGAAATATTGCCAGGAAGTCTGTTCACAACAGGTGCTGAATTCTAGATTCAGTCTTGCATAATTTCAAAGTGGAGCTGCTTTATGGTGAGCCACTGCACTCTCAGAAGCTCTTTTTCTCTTGCTCTGTGAGCAGTACAGAGATGCTGCTGGTCTGTGGTCCAAATTTGATTGGGGTAGTTCTCCAGGTCCCGAGCAAGTTCATCCTCTTAATCAGCCACTAGAGAAGGGACCTTATCCTTGAAGGATTGTTTTTTGCATGAATAGAAGGGGACAGCAGATCTTGGCAGCAGTGAGTGTTTGGGCCAGATAGTATGAACCAGGCAGGAAAAGTTTATATTCCATGGAATTTAAATAATCTTGGGAGCCACTTATGTTGCCTTACTGTAACTTATTTCATGGTTGGTGCTCAGATCTCTTGTTTCTGTTTAACATCCTCATTTTGATTTCTGCTAGCTGGCGCTGAAGTCTCAACATAAGCTTGGGCATCATTGGCTGTTTCCAGGTTTGCCAAGTAACTTTTCAAAGTGTGCAGGCCTTCGCACTCACAGCATACTCAAACTTCCAGTGTATAGCATGCTCAGTTGAATACCTAAACTTGAGTTAGTTTATACTGTTTTGGTACAAGAAAGGCAGCATAACAAAGCTTCCTGTGAAAGACACCCTTTAGCAGAGGCTTAAAAAAAGAGCCTTGACATACGTGATTATTTTGAGGGATTGCTGGGCATGTGCACCCATTCCAGTATTCCTTTACTGTTCATCTCTCTCCCTTCCAAAGCCAAACTGACAGAATGGGTGTCACATAGAATGAGATGTAGAATTTTTTACAAAATAAAACAATAGTAAAAAAATCTGCCTGTCTATGACTAGTGCTGAACTCCTTTAAAAAAAATACAAAGGCCAAAAGAAGTAAATGGGATCTTGCTCCCAAGGGATTGAGAGAAATTGGGTAGAGGGATAACTGGAAATGTGAGTATTCTAACACCCACTGTGTGGTCCCGCTGATCACACAGTTGGTCTAAAAATACGTTTAAGTCAGTAGGGATTTGCAGAGACAGCCAGCAAGGAGAACCAGCTTACAAATAACAACATTTCTGGTGGTTATCTTTTTAATGTTACAGAGAAGGAGGGTAGATAACAGTAACCAAGAGGAAAGAAAATGTGCTGTCAAGGTCTCAAAAAAGAGTGTCCTCTAGAAGGCCAGTGATTAGTCCTTGTATTTTTTTTTTTACAGTGGTCAAGAGGAAAATGCCTTGAAATCTACCTAATAACAAAAAATGCAACCATTAGCTGTCAAATGTGTAGAAATTATGTGGGATGTAGCTGGTCTCAGGGCTTTCTCAGTTTTCCCATTAGCTTTTGCTACTGATCATTTAATTCATCTTGCTTGGTCTTATGGGACTCAAGCAGTCAGTTCTGCCAGAAAAAGTTTGTTTAAAGATAGCAATAAGTAGGCCATTAAATACATCTCTTTGTATTATCTTTGAGACCAAAAAATAAGTAGCTGCTGCCTTTCTAAAGATAAATTTATTGGGGTATTCTACTTTTCCCACTTCCTCATGTGACAGCAGAGAGGTAGGATTTTTTTTTCTTGCACCTACTTTTTTTGGTCAGCAACCTCATCTAGTGCACTTGCTTGGTGTGTTGCTTGGTGATGGCTTTTGAGACAGTGGGTTGAATCCTGCCCCCATCATTACTGTTTCCATGGATTAGCAGGCTTTTAGGAAAAGAGAGAGCTGAGAATATGTGTGCCAGTAGCATTTCTTGAGTTAGTAAAACAAACAGCAAAAGTGGATGTTGCTGGAGAAAATTCAGAGGCAGAACTCAGGGAGTTTGTTGCACTTTGGAAAGATAGTGTGTGAGTTGAAGCAGCTTCACTCTTCCAGTCCAATTAGGGAATTGCAAAGTAGAAGGGAGAGAAGCCAAGACTGGGCACTCAAAGTATCTTAAACTTTGCAATCTGCCATCTTTCTTCTGATCATATAGCATGAAGAAACTGAAAATCAAAGTGTCTCTGTGACTGTGGTGCAGTCATCTCTCTTGTTAATGGAGACTGAATATTGGAAATTTACAAGAGGCTTGATTCCATTTTAAGTGGAAGCTAATGAATTAGAGAATCACCAGTGCCTGTCTTTGGTAGCTATTATTTGGATAACATATAGAGAAGGAAACATATGTGTTTAATATTATATGTTCAGGTGATGGGTTGGATTAGTATGTAAATCAAATCTGTGCTAGTGCAGTTTTAGCATAAAATCAGTTTGTCTAAGTTTACTTATGTCATAATTAACACAATTTGTCATTGTCTTCTCTAGTGTAAAAGTATTGTATTTTTGTCAAAAGAATATGCTTGTTTTGGGCTATTTTTTTTCTGGCTTTGCTTACTATGGTTATTGGTCAGAACTTGAAAGAAAAAGAAAACAACCAAAAACCACAAATAAAAACAATTGTCCTGGGGTGGAAATTGTGTACAGATCATAATGTTGAAAGGTCCTGGCTTTAGTTGGTATGTTTTATTGTCTTCTGTATTAGAATGGTTTCCTGTTTTTTTCACTCCAAAATAAAGAAAGTTAAATTAACAGAAAGAAATAAATATCACTTGTTCTGTTATAAAGTAAGATCAAGGTGTCTGACTTCTAGTTATGTCACTGAACTTTGTATTGTGGAATGGTGTCATATCACTTAAAATTAGTTTTAAAAAATGTTTGCATTGAAAAGCTGTGTTGTTTCTGATAACTACTTGGAGAAATATGTGTGGTTTTTTTAAAAAAGGTGAAAATGTACACTACAAAACTTTGAACAGTTTATTTGTAAAGCAAGAGATTTAAAATTCTTGCAAGAATGTAGTTGTGTCTGTGAGAATTAAATGTTTGAATTTATTGGTTCTTTATGTTAGGTAGGTTGGTGCATCAAGGAGAAATTAGGAAGGGAAGCACTGTGAAAGACAATTTGGTTTTTATTTTGCCCTCTCTAGTATCTTTTAATACTAGAAGAAGCATTCCTCTGCATTCCTCTAGGGCTGTGGTTGTACACAAACATGTAGTCATTTGGCCTGATTTAAGGGTAAATGTTCCCTGCAGACAGATTTGGAAATGCACAAAATATGTAATTTTCTTCTTCACTTTTAAAAAATTCATCAAAAGGAAATGAAAATGTTTTTAGAATCTGCTGTTAATGTTCTTCCCCCAAAGTTTTAGCTTCTGATTGAAATGGAGCAATGCTCTTTCCTCTGTGCTACAACTTTTAGTCACCTGTGTAAGAAAAGTGTGTGTGGGGTGAGAGGGAGGGGAGAGAAATCATCCCTTCCTTGGGAATAGGGATATTTAAGCCTCTTGTTTTGTGCTTTAATTGGACTTTGAACCAGTGCTACTGCAAGGAGTTGTTTCACCCAGCAGCTATGTGTGTGTGGCGTGCTGAGCAGTCACCTACACTAATCCATCAGGGAGCACAGAGCTCTTTTTCCTTCTCTGACCATCAAATATGGATTCAGGAGCTGGCAAGAGTCAAGTTCTAGCATGTAGTACACACAGCAGTACCCGTGCTGCATTGTTCTATACAAACTTTCTTTTACCTTTATTTAACTCTTTGTGGGAGGAAAATATCCAAAACACATTAATTTATTAAGCTTTTTGGCCCAGAACAGATTAAATTAAATCTCTGCCTGGATTTTTTTCCTTTGGTTCTTCTCTGACTGAACAGTGCCTATTCAAAACTCAGCAGTCCTCAGTCTCTAGGGGCGAGAACAAGACGGATGTCATTATTACTCTAAGTTGAGGGGCTGGAAATCATTCCCCTTGCTGTCAGGGTGACAAATACTGTCTTAGTGGAGATGCCAGAGGTTAGGTCAAAAGCTCTCACAAAGTCTTTAGCTCAACTAGCAAGCAAGGCATGGTTATAAAACTGGAGCTTCATTTGGAAATTGTGTTTATTCTTTATTGTCGGCTTTTTAAAAGTCAGTTTTGGGAAACCATCATGACCCTTCAGTATGAGCCAGGAGTAGTTCAAGAATTCTTTTTTTTTTTAATAGCTGTACTTGTGTTGTTGCGGAGAGGCTTCCTTCATTATTATTTTGCCTTATCTTCTTTGTAGGTATCAAAATAATCTTCAGCTTTCATTCTTAATGGCACATATTTGAAAAGACCAGTGATTGTGAAGGAGGGAGGGAACTGTTTTAGTTTATGATCTGTCATTATTTGGCTTCTTTTAACATTGTTCTATCAGTGCCATAGAGTTTTCATTTTAACTTCTTGTAAAACCAAAAAATAAACATAAATGCCCAACAAAAAAAAGCACCCCAAAACACCAGCCCAACAAAAATCCAAACCTCACTACCACCTTGGAGGTAGTGAGGCTCAGGCTTGCTTATACAGTTTATCACCTTTTTGGCATGGCATGTGAGAAAATGCACTTCCCAGCATCTTGTTTCCTCCACTTTCATTCCAATTCTCCACCCACCTCCTCCAGATTACTTTCCTACAATGAACAGTAAATTGTTGTATTTTTTGTTTCTTCTTCCTAAAAAAAGTATGACAAAATTCCTTTCCTAAATTATTTTTTGATGGTACCTTCTTGGTTGCTTCAGCGTAATGTGTTGCAAGGATGTTTATGTGATATCCTTTCCCTGAGAGCTGGTGGAAGATCAGACTAGATGAACATCTGACTTTATCTATGACAAACCCAGTATACTCTACAAGGGGTGAAATTATTGAAAACTTGTCATTTTTTACTTTTCAAGAAAAAGAATTATTTATGCTTGTATCTAAATTAGGTGACCGTGTCAGATAGGAAATTTTGTCCATTAATATATGAAGATAGGTTTTTCATATTATTTTCTGTCTTTCAACCTATGTATTGAAAGCTCACCATGGGACACTTTCCTTGGATATATTTATTGGTACCGAGTGTTTAACTTGGCTGAGTCTGTACATGACTGGGAACAGCTTTTTGCCTCACATAAACCTGCTGGATGACAGCTGCACATAGTTTCACCCTCTCTGCCTACTCTTTCCACATCACCTTGTACTGTGGTAGCTACAGGTGACAGCATTGATGCCAGCCTGTGTGGAAAAGTCATTCTGGCTTCTTCCTCCTGGTGCATTTGAGGCAAGCTCTGATAGTCTGAAAATGCACACCTTGCTTTGCCTCATTGCTTAATCATGGTCTACATTCTTAACCACATTTTTACTGCTATATGGAAAGCAAATGTATACTATTTGAAGGAGAACTATATTACATAGAATTGGATAACATGAATAATGGGAAAGGGTTTGGAAAAACTCAAACCTCTTAATAAAATGGAATGTCAAATATATGAGCATGTCTTTCAAGCAGTGATCAAAAAACATGTGAAAAGTTTCATATCCTTTTAAAAGTCAAAAAAATATTCAATATCAAAGTTTTTTTGTTGGATGGGCAGTATAAAAATGAAAGAAAATTTTATAGATAACATTGCACTTCACAACTGACTGAAGCAGTGTTAGAAATGCAGATTAAGTATACTGACTAAAGACTATATAAATTTGAAGTGAAAATGCCACTGGTCTACTTGCAGCACCCTGCACATGTGAAGTTTCAGATAGTTAAATTATTAATTTTATTGTGTGAGATAATGCAGCAGTTAGGGAGAAGGTCCTTGTGCATTTTTGATTTAACTTTTCTCCTGTAATCTTTTTAATATTACATGATGAGCAGCTGACAGAATTTGCTTCCTTGTTGAGTTTTGCTTGGAAAGACAATATGTAATGCAGGTAGATAAATCCACCCTGTAGGTTTATTTGCCAGTTAGGTGTTTTACAGGAGCATGCTGTGCAAATACACAGTTGTGGGTAAATGTAATTTCTGTAAAAGAAGGAGACTGAATGTTAGTAGTGTTGCTGTACAAGTCTGCACACCCTGGGAAATCTGAATCTGGTCCTTCCACACAAAGTGACATAAGATGTTAATTTGCAGGTTAGTCTTTTTTGGATTTCACAGGCTTTGTGTAGACATGATGCTCCATGATGTGCAGGTGCCTTATTGTGGATGGTGTGAAGCATAGGAGGAAGGCACTGAGAGAGGAGTGAGGGTGTTTCCTTCCAACAGTTCAGTAACCTCCTAATAAACTGTACTAGACTGTGAATTTAATTTTGTCATGATTTATCAGGTGCCTGGAGCTAGTAATCAATCATTAAGAGGTCTAATTCTTGGACAAATTAAAATTGGGAGTGGATTGGAAGACTGAGTCCCTTAAAGTGAGGAGGAGTACTGAGGCCCCTGCTTAGTACACAGACAGCCAGTGTTGTTCTCACTCTGGATTGCTGTTAGAAGAGTCTGGTGGGACCCCACAATAGCCCAACATCTGCCTAGCAGGGGGGACAGCAACAGGGACATGGTGCTGTCCTTTGTCACCTAGAATGACTGTGAGGGAGGGAGAGCTTTTGCAGGATTCTTAAGTAGTCCCTGGGTCTGCTGGTTCTAAAAGTACGCTGTTATGCAAGAACTGCCTCTTTGATTTTGGTTTTTTCCTTGGTTTGTTTTGGTGGGGTTTTTTTTCCATAGACAGTACTGTTTTGTCCATCAGCTTGCAGGGCATGGTATTTGTACTGGCAGCAGTTCTGCTCTGACTGGAGGAACTAATCCATGGTCTGTAAATATCCTGTATATGGTTGTGAAAGCTTGGTTGTAATAAGTGAAAAAGATATTCAAGAGTCTGTCTGGAGCATCCTGGGAAGTAGACAGTATGCAGCTGGCGAACCAGTCTTTGGAAATTTGAAAAGGCTACAAGTGGGTCTAAGTTTTTTATATACAGGTACTTTATTTTTTTTTTCTGTAAGAACAAATAAATCCCAGAGGCTGCCCTGCTTTACATAAGCAGCTAGACATCGCTCAATTTCTTTCTTCTTTCTCCTTCTTATTTCTGATGACTGGTGCTTAGAGACACATGGTTTTGTTCCTTCGGTGGTGATCATCGTATCTTTCCCTGTGCTACAGAATGGAGCTCCCTACAGTGGGTACAAAATCATATGAAGTTGTATTCAGTCCCTAGAAAGGCCAGTTGGTGCATTTGTAACACAGATAATGCACTACAATGAAGAATTTAGCAAAATAACAGTGTCAATTTTACTGTAGCCTTAACTCTTGTTTAGCATTTTGGTAAGGTTTTTTTGACTTTGAGAAACAGTTTCTATCCATCTTCCTGACTTTGCAGGCCAATTAACACAGAATAAAAGACTACAGATTCATTTTATAGACTGTAGTGTCCCCAGCAAAGAACTAGTACATGGACTTATGTATAAAACATATTTATTACTATTGCTTTCCATATTTTTAGTAGGTAGTTAAAATACAAGCTGAAAGCATCACTGTAACACAAACAGCTTGCAAAATAATAAAATCTAGATGAAGCCTAATATTTATAGAGTACTGCCTTACTGCCTGGTTTAGTCACTCAGTTAATAAAACTATGGGTTTTCTGCATGCTTTTTCTTTTTCCTCTTCCCCCCTTCCTTCTTAATTATGGTGCGAGCTTCCCAGCAAAGCTGGCCTATCTGCCATTTTGTCTTGCAGTTTCAAAATCCAGTCAGTGTGTATATGAATTTAAGTCAGAGAACTAAAATAGAATTTCATCATTATAATTTCAGTTTGCTTACCCTGAAGCAGAGTTAGTGGAGGCCTGTTCCTCCCCTTGTACATGAAAGTCTGTCAGATTGGGATATGTCACTCCAAAGATATTCAGAAAAATATATTATGAGAATCCTATTACGTCAAGTTGTGGCATAATTATTGCACCATAAATGCTTACATAGCATTATGCTGGATCCTTTTTTATTTTTCAATCTGATTTCTCTTAACTCTTGAGATTAAAATCGTTATGCTAATTCAGACAACTGCACAGTCCAGTGCCAGCTGAACTTGTATTGAGACCATTCCAAGCCAGTGTTATCAAATGATAGAGAAAACTGTAAAGTCTGTAATATATGATAGGAGGTATAATTTGTTTTATCTGCTGTTGATATTATTTTATAAGCTGTTAAAAACCCTCCACAGCCTCTTCCAAATAATTACTGTGCTTTCCTGTAGGAGCAGTAAAGGGCCATGCCTGATAGGAAAAACCACTATGATCTTATCAATAAAGCTGTTCAAACACTCTGGAACAGTGAGATATACATTAGGACTTGCAGGTGTATCTTTTTCTGCAGGGGTATTTGCTGTCCCTAGGCTGTCCAGTTAATGTTTTGGTCATGTATTTGGGCCATGGATTTCTTAAAGCCCTGTCAGAGTAAGAAGTTTCTTTCTCTTCGGAGAACTAGCGAGGGGGTGATCCATCAGACATCAGGGCTCGGTCAAGCACTGAAATGTCCAAGCAGATTAAGAAGAGGTTTGTGACAAAGCAGGATTTTGGGACAGGAGAGCCCTGGAGAGCAGGAGGTCTAGATTAAGATGATCCACTGGATAAGCAAGAGAGGATGGGCAGATCTCTGGGGATTGTGCTGGCTTCCATGCAGAAGGAAGAATGGCAAGTTCTGGCTCAGCCTGAACCAGGGTTATCCTGAGGCAGCCCTGACCTGGGGGCTCCTGTCTCAGCAGGAGGGTGCACACACCTCAACTGTCCTGCAGATTTATTCCCTCTGCACCATTGCCACACATCCTCTGCCTACCTGTTGTTCTCACTCCTGAGGTTTCTTCTTCTTTTTTTTTATCAGAAACACAGAAGGCCTTGTCCAAATAATCATTTGAGAGCCAACACTAGCATAACTTGTCTATGCTGAGATGGGAACATAGGTCTTCAGGGTGTTAACATCAAGTAAAAGCAGCTACAGTGGAAAACTTTTGAATTACCTTTTCCAGACTGATTGTGTTTGCAAATATCCCAATAGAAAAATAAGTGGTTTATGACATTACATGATAAAATTCTTGAACTGAACTCAGAGTTCAGTTTTCATGGGCAATTAGGCAATAATCTTGTAGAGGACTTGGATGCTGTTCTCTAGGTTTTACAGGGACTATCTTAAATCATAGTGAAAAGCTAATCAGCTGGACTAAGATGTTGAGGCATTCCTTGTGCCATTAAGATTCTTTCTGATCACCTGTATTTTCATATTATTTCAATGCAAATATAGCAAACTAAGGAATTATTTTGGGACATTCTGCACTAGCATCCCTAGTGTCTGATCTTTGTAGGGAAGCCTTTGTCCTTCCGCCACTCAGGAACTGTGGTGCACATCAGATTGTACATGCCTGGCATAGTGAAGGTACAATGTAGGCACATTAAAAGCATGTGGACAGAAATGTTTTAGAAGTTTTTTTCTGCAAACTATAGTCTAAGAATTAGGGCTTGGTTGTGAAAGGAAGGTTTTTCTTGTCTGATTATTTGGAAGCCTGCTTGAGTGAATGTGTCCGTATCTAGAGTTTACCTTAGATTGGCTACTGCAGCAATGCCTGAATTTACTCTGTATTACACAAATACTACGAGCATTTCAAAAGGATTTGTTCTTTCCGTGCTTGCCACTGACACATGCAAAAGGGGACTTTTGCTCTGCCATCCAGTAGATGTGCACATAACTGACTGTGTTATATACAGAGCTATTAGCTTTTCAACAGTATAAATATTTGAGCTTATACAACAGCTTTTTTTCTTAGGCTATAAGCTCCTACTATCTGTGCTGGCAGTAGCATCTCGCATAGACAACATTACTCTCAGGACCTGGATTCCTTTCTTCCCATCCCATTTTATAATATGTTGAAAACACCACTGTACATGCACAAGTAATAGAGAGGGGGTGAAAAGAAGCCTTTCAGTGTAATTCTTACAATAATGTCTTTATAGGACCTGGGATTTTATTTTATTAGAAATACTCAGAGTTTTTGTTGTGTAAATTACAGAAGAAACATTCATGAAGTCCTTAAGAAGGAACCATTTTCCTCTGTACCATGATAAATGTAGCAATTGCGTGTGTATACTAGAATAGATCATACTGAACATCCCCTGAGCTCCGTTTGCAGACAAGTCCTATCTCCACCATGACAAAATTCCCATAAGAGTTTAAATTATTAATGCAGTGGAATCTGCGGGGCTCAGCAGATATGTTCAGCATTATTGATGGCAAACTTTATCCCTTTATTCCAAGACATAATGAAATAGGGAGTCCCTCAAATAACTGCATTTCGTGTTTAGGCTAATTTTGTAGAGGCCAGTGGGCTTTGCCTTAATGTGTGGAAATACAATTTTTCTGGTTTACAGCAGATTGTGTGATAGCTGGGAATGAGACTGATTTGGCACTAATTTATGAATTCTTCCAGCATTCTCTGTGTGCTGCACCCTGTGCAGGCAAGATGCTCTAATTACACCGACTCTGTATAATGAGAGCTTTTAATGACAATTGCTGATTGTAATTACGAATGTTTAGGGACCATTCTTTTCTAGCTTAAGATGATGCATTGACTTCTATAAGAGAAGACTTGTATTTTCACTTTATGCAATATCTCTCCTTCCTCCCCCCAGCTTTCTCAACTGATAGGCTGACTGGCGAGGCTGCTAATGTATTGCCACAGAGAATTTTTGTTCAGTTAGTTTCACTTCAGCAGATATAATTTTTCACTCATTTTTATTTCTGAATTCATATAGGCACTTTCACATGTTCTTTTTCAGAGCAATTTAGTATTTGGAGTGATGTTATACAAGTTGCATTTGTTTTAGGTAACAAGATAAAAGTACTTCACGCTGAATAGTTCACTGCCATGTTAAGCAAGTGCATTTACAAAAGCTTCATTTTTCTCTTAATATACTGGTATAAATGGCATTTTAATATGAGGCTGTTGATTTTGAATAGGAGTAGGTTTTATCTTTGTTCCAGATTTCAATTAGATTTAATTACTGCTCACTGTTGAGATCACTATTGAAAAACAGTGATTTCACTTGGGGTCCCAGATTGCAAACTTCCTTTGCAAGAGGCCTGCTCACTTTTTTTAAGTAAGGCTTGAGACTTCTCAGTGACTGTTGTCTTGAAATACAAATAAAGATTGGAGCAGCTTCCAGTTTAGTGGCCACTTGAGAAAGTGAGATAGCAAGATATCAATAATTGAAAGAACAGTTTAACACTTGTGCGGAAGAGACAGTTTAAAGATTTTTTTTTTTCCCTTTCACTTTCATTTGCTGTTTTTTTAGATGGCTTAGGGATATCTTTCTTTGCTTTGGCTTCTGCTGGTGGCAGTCTTGTTTTAATATGGGAAGTGAAGCCTTCTTGTAATTCCAGGGAAGCAAAAAGCAGAGCTGTTGTAACGCAACTAGCAGTGGGACGGGGCTAGGATACAGACCTGGACTGAGTATTAAAATCTCCCTTTCCAACTTTGCATGGCTTTCTTGTGCTTTGTTCTGTTTTTAAATCCTGACCATGGCAGTAGTCTAGTTTATCAGAGAGCTGTCTTAGTGAGAACATGGTATTCCAGAATGTGGGAACGGAAGTAAGAGGTTAGATGGAAAATAAGAGTGGCGCTAGGCTATGTTTGATCCTTGTGAGTAGGGGAAACCTGGGTCCTGGAACCAGAACCAGGATCTTAGTCCAGAGAACAACAAGACACAACACAAGTGCCGAGGAAAAGTGACATCTCCCACTTTGTTTCCCAGTAAAACTCACAATTAGTTGAAATGGCAAGAACCTCACACAAAAATAGGAAAGGGACAGAATTGGACTGCTGAGTTTCTGAACGGGCTTGTATCTCTGCAAGCAAGCTTAGCCTCTGGTTTCAAAAATGGAAATGCTGCCTCAGAGAGCAAGGATTTTGTCTGAGGCTTAGCCAGCCTGTTCTCTACGTTGAATATTTTTAGTTTATCTCACCTCCCTAATTTAGTGATGAATTGAGACTTTGATTTTCTAATTACCCTTAGCAGGAAACACTTTTCAGGGAAGCAAAGAATCACAGACTTCAGAAAATTAGTTTATTTTTCACAAGTCTTATGCAGCAAAAGATTTACCCTCAGTAAAAACACAGACTTCAGTTCCTTTGTTCTTCTGTCACTGCTTTTGGGAGTCTTGCATTTGTGCCAATCCATTTTTCCTGCCTTCTTGGCTCAGTGGGCTTATTTTTTGGCTTTGTTTGACTTCTCTTGCTTACAAAAGAACCAGACCTTTCAAAACTGACTGATTTCCAAGACTCTTTATGTGTCGCAAAAGATGTGGAGTGGTGGTTTCATCTCCCACCCCATGACTCTTCAGTTCCAGTATTTTCTTCCCAAGCCTTCCACACCAAAGTAATTCAAAGTCCATGCCACAATTAGCGGAAAATATGCTGTTGTAGGGGAGAGGAGTCACCCTGGTGTGTCTTCTTTGCTTGGTGGCCTCAGCATCCACTTGCTTGGTAGCAGAGGGAGGTTTCTGGTTGTGTTGGCGGAAGGTGGTGCTGAAGGTCAGTGTAGCAGTGGATCATCAATGGAAGTTCTCTTCACTCTTCACATCATCCCTAATGAACAGGCAAAAAATTGTATCACAAGGACTAGAGAACCAGTAGGAGAATGGCGAATTGCTGTGTAGGACAACATAGTATTAGGGAGGAACTATACTTTTGAGCTTATCCATGTGTACTTACATGCTTGAATTGTTTTTTTTTTTCTTGATTAATGGATATTTTTCTTCTTAAGGAACACTGAAAATGTGTCTGAAGAAGTAAAACTGAGTGCAAAAAGTAGGCAGGGATTTTCTGTTTGACCAGAAAGAAACACTTTGAAATAAGCCCATAAGTGGGGTTAGTAAATTTACCTGCTGGAAGTGGCATCTTGGATGTCTAATGCCATCTTTAGAGAGTTGTCCAATTTTTCCCTGTAACTGGAGGAATAAAAATTTGGTTTTGTCTAACAAAGATGTGGTAGCCTTTTCAGGAATCAATCTGGTGAGCAGGTTTGAGAGTCTATCCTTTACTTGTCAGTGTTACTGGAGACTGTTAGGCCAGATATTGTTGATTTTGTGGTGCACACCACAGTAAGTTCTTTCTCTCGGGTCCTGCAGGAAGCTTGAGTGGTGCATGTATTACTTTGTACAGCCCTGAACAGTGATGAAATGGCTGGGAGAGAGGTATTTTATGGAATGCTTTTGATAGTCAAACTGGAGTCACTTTAAGATTAATTTGGGACCATTAGAACTGCATTGATTTCTATAGGTTGTTCAGGTGAGTGCAATTACGAAAGTGACAAACCATCAAGCAAGTCAAAAAGCAAACTTGACCTTTTAAAAGAAATGTTATGAATTTGGAGCTAACCTTGTTTGGAGAAAAAAATGTGGCAGGAGAATGGGTTCTAATGTGGCTCCAAATGGGCATTGGGCAGTTCTGTGAGGCATTGGTGAGGACATCCCAGTGGGTCACAGTTCTCTGCTGGTGCCTGGAAATATTGAAGATCACTAAACTTCTTCCTTTGCTGCTTACAGCAAGAAATGTGCTTTAAATGCTGCAATTGTGACGGATTATGTTTCAAATAAAACATATAGTTTCCTAAATGTGAAATTGAGGAAAATTTCCTAATTAATGGTGCACTTCTAGTGAACCTGGTTCTGAGGATCTTTTGGTAGACAGTAGCAGGGTACTCAGAAGGACAAATGTTCTTGTCCAGCAACTGTCAGAGTTTTTTTTTTTTTGTAGACACTTCTGAGTTTGGTTTTTTTTACAGCACTTTCAAAAGGAAAGTGTGATCCAGCAAAATGGGATATTTTTCTTTTTTTCCTTCTTTTTTAATCTGAGGTGCAATTCCTCACAGACTTCTCTGGTGACAAAGTCAGTGTAAGAGGTGACAACCCTGGTTTATGCTCCTCTCATGCTGCAAAAAAAAAAAAAGCTGCCAACATGTTGGTTTATTGGGCCATGTTTCAGACCAGAACAGTGAAATGAGCTGAGTTCTAAAACAGAAAACAGGGGTTTATTTCCCCCAGTTGATCATGACCATTTCAGAAATGGTCTCATGTGTGACTGAAGACAAGATGGTTAACTGTGGCCAAAGGAGAGGAGGCTAAAGATGACAATTTTTGCTGGAGGAGATTGAAGTGAAAGTGTGCCTTGTGTAAACTTAAAAGGTGGAATTCTGCCCTGATAAAAATCAATGGAAAGAACTGGTCTGGTGCAAAAGTGCAAGATTTCTTAAAGTAATGTTTTGCTACAAAACAGAAGGATTAGAAGAAGCAGTTACTTTTTTTGGTAGAATTGTTCTTCTGGGTTTTTTTTGGTAGTGTATTTTGAAGTTTATCTTGTCAAGTATTGAAGTGCTCCAAGCTATAGGCAGAAAAAAAACCAATGAAGCATGTTTCATATCACTTTCATATCGACCTTATCTCTCTACAACTGCCTGAAAGGAGGCTATAGCCAGGTAGGGGTCAGTCTCTTCTGCCAAGAAACAAGCAATAAGATGAGAAGAAATGGCCTCAAGTTGCACCAGGGGAGGTTTACATGGATATTAGGAGAAAGTTCTTCTCAGAAAGGGTGGTTGGAGCAACTGCCCAGGGAAGTGCTGGAGTCACCATTCCCAGAGGCATCTAACAGACATGCAGATGTGGCACTGAGGGAGAAGGTTTAGTGATGGACGTGGCAGCATTGGGTTTATGGCTGGACTTCATGAACTTAGTGGTCTTTTCCAAACTAAATGATTCTATAATTCATTCCATTCTTATGGGTAAAAAAGTGGAAATGCTGTAAGTTGATGCACCTGTCCTTACACAGTCTTTCTGATAATGTCCTTCTCATGATTCTACTGCGTTCCCTCCCTGGTCCAAATAACATATCATGTACATAATATTCTGTCTTTTTATAAATAGGATTGAGTACCTTCCAGCTGGAGAAATGTTACTGCTTTCAAATCCCTTTTGCTTGAATGGAACAACTGCTAATATTTTTAAGATAAAGTTACATGAAATCGTTTACTTTTCAAATGCTGAAGTTAAGAGTTTAGGTAAAATATATGTAGTACCAAATGGAGGTATAAGTTACACTTAATATATTGATATATTATCAACACTGCCTTTTTTTTTTTTAGCTGTTTAAGGCTTCCAAATTAATTTTTGAATATCTGTGACATATGTCACACAATTTGATAGCAAAGTTAAGACTTGGTAATGTTTCTGAAAAGTACGAATATTACAAGAAAGAATCCAAAGAAAAGTCTTCTGGAGTACCTGATCAAATCAGATGGAGCCTGGACTCTTCTGCTTTTTGTGTAAGAAATCTGAGGAGAAATGCCCTTTGTGGGTACCAGTGATGTATCAGTTGAGTGTGGGCTACACTGCTCCAGAGAGGACCTGTGTTCTATCTGATCTGCTCAATGAAGCAAAGTGGAAGAATTGTCAGTCCTTATTTATTTACAGCCAGGTCTTCTTATCCCCTAAAATGTAAATAAAGGAACAATCACCTCTGTATTTTTCACTGCTAGTATGAGCTGTGGCATATGTGTGACACAGATGGAGTGTTCTTTGTTTTTTATTCTAGTAACCAGCTTTGTCAAATGCCACCTTCTGACTTCCTGATGATCAAGCAATGGCAGTCAGCACAACAATAACACTTCGTATTTAACACTTACTTTTAATCCGCTGTCTTTGCCAGCCTGTTAGACATGATTTTGTGTTAAATGCTTTGAATGCTCTGGGTGTGCACTTTACAAAGCTCTGTCTCAATTCCTTTAACTCTGTCTATAAATATCTACTTAATCCATTCTATTCTGGAGCCCAAGAGCAGATAGGTGTGCTTGTTGACTTTGCGCCATCACTTGTAACTTCTGTGACTCTTAAGGGATCTATTTTAAAAACCCAGAATGAAAAAAAAGCAAGGGTAGGGGGCACCAACAAAACCAGACAAACTCCATCATATATCTATTTGTCTCTTGGCTTCCTTTTCTGTCCTCTGGGATTTTTTAATGTGTGTCTCATAAGCCAGCTTATAGACTTTTGGAGGAAGGGACTGCCTGATAAATATGTGCAGTTCACTGCACATTGGTCCATGTAACCATTTAGTGCTATTGTAAAACAAATAACATAGATAACTGTTCTACTGCTGATTATTGGTAGGTAAGTACTTATCTGGGTGTTTCCAGTTTTTGTTTCTCCTGTATGTGTGTATGAAGGTTGCATACAGATGAAATAGGAGACTGATTAACTGGCAGTGTAGAAAAATCAGTGCAACCAGCTACTCTGGCAGTTTGACAACCATTTGCATACTAAACTGAACAAAAAGGAGAGGTGCTCTTTAGCCTGTTTCAGTCACAGCTGCCTAATGAATTGTCCATAGCTATACAAGTTATTAAACATAATTTGTGCTCAAGCTTTTTTAAAAAGAGTTTATAGTATTCCCTTTAAAGATAATCCGTTGGTGCTTTGGTGCTAAAAGGAAGATTTATGTTTTCACTGTACTGTTAAATAATTTGAGCTTATACCATTTTTTAACAACCTTGCATAATATTCCTGTCTGGCATTTCATTGTACAGAAGATTTGAGGTGGGTGAGAGAACATTAAAATTGTGTATGAGAAGAGCAGTTAAGAAACCTCATTCACTTGTTTGATTAACATTTAGCTGCCTCTGTTCTCTTCATGTGCAGTCAGGGCAACATTTACAGAAATACTGTGTTCAAATATGCCATTTCATAGAGGAAAGACAAAGAGAGTTTGCCAGGGCAAAGGGCAAGGTCTCATCAATTTGTATTCACTGAATGTGACATATATTGCATAAAGAGGATTTGATCAAACCTTTTTAATGTACTTTCTTCAAGAGGTTGAAAGGAATACTGCTATAATTGTCTACATTGTATTGGCATAAGAAGGACAGATGGCTACTGGAGAGCTCTTCACAATTTTCCTTTCAAAGGATTCCAAGTATATGATAAGTGAAATCCTGGTTTTGGATGGGAATGCATTGATACCAGTAAGATAAATACATTCATCTACAGAATTTCACCTCATCCAGATGCCTTAATGTAGAACTAATTGATACCATAACTCATACTTGGGGTCGTTTGGATTTAAAAAAAACAAACAAACAGTCCATCAAGTTATTATTGTCCTTAATTTTGAGACTAAACACATTGCAGGATGGGGATAAATAATTTCAACACACAGATGACCAAGTTTTTTATATCTTGTTGACTGCTGATGGTCATACAGTTTCAAAATGCACTTTTTATCATGTCTCATTCACAATGCCATTTTCAAAAACTCTGTCAGTTTGGTTTTTTTGTCTTGCATATACCCATTAACTGGATAGTTTGCTTTTCAGGCCACTTGGAACAAGATTTTTATGTTTATACTAGTGAATTTTCTTTTTCCAAGTTTTCCACACTTTATGAGAGTGAATGCATTTGCATTTATTGTGCCTGTGTCCTGGCCATCTGAAATTCTGCAGAATTTTGCAGTGCCTGAAAACCTTTCCCCGCTGAATACCCTTATTATTCCGCTGGGTATCAGATTTTGTTCTACAATTTATTTTTATCTGTCCTCTTTGTCCAAAAGAATAACTCCTGTGTACAGGAGAATCTGATATATTTTGCTAGCAGGCCTGTGATACCAGAGCGCGTAATTTGGGAAGAGCTTGGGGCTATGGACATTTTACATCCCTCAGCCACCAGCAGTACATCCTGATTCATTAGGACACAGTACAGGGCTGGGCTTTGTTCCCTCTGTGGCCAGGGAATGTTCACTCTGTGCCTGCTGCAGTTCTTGGCTGTGCAAGAGGCAGGTGTTCTGTGCCGAGGTTCTAACTGTTAACAGAGATGGCATCTCTGTCAGCAGAGAAACAGAGATGGCATCTCTGTCAGCAGAGATAATGCACACTGACCGAGCAGTCCTGGAGCGGGCAGCTGCAGATGTGCTCACTGAGGCTCATGCTGTGAAGGTGTTTATTTCTATGTTCTGAGAATTCAGTGGAAAGGGAGATTGTTTTAGCCTGTTAGCTGTTTAGCTGTTTTAGCCTGTTTTTTGAAGTTACTGTTCCTTTATACTTCTATCATGCTATTACAGACCTTTCTGCTGGATCCATTATTCTTCAAAGACTTAATGAAATTGTACAGTGTAATTAATCTGTCTTCTTAATTTCTGAAATTCTCCTAGTCTGTAGGTAATAAAACAACAGGGAGAGATTCCATGGCTGCTCAGTTGTATTATGAGTCTGGTGGGAAACAAAGTATATTCCTTAGATGAAAATAACTTTATACATGGATGGCTGCAGCTGTATTGCAGCAAACAAAACCTGCTATACTGGAGCTGATTGAATATTCCTTCTCTATCAGTGGCCTAGAGCAGATAGTTAACGAGCACTGTATTTAAAGTTCAGGCTATTCTTATGTTCCACCTTTCCCTGAAGTTCTCACACTCTCCAGCTCTGTATTTCCTAATTACTTATAATTTCTGTATACGTAATGAATTTCAATAGGTTTGTCTTCTGTGAGCTTGTCCTGTTTTCTTTTCAACCCCTTATACATGCATCCAGTTGTAAAAGAATAATTTTAAGGAAAGAAATGTCTGGAATGAGGGTTCTTCTGTTAGATTTAACCAGAAGATTCTGCCATTTCTCCCATATGTTAGCTGTGCTTACCTGCTACTACTTGAGGCATTGTATTGAAGCAGTAGGGCGTTGGTATCTCAGTGTCTCACACATCAAGTGCAAAACAGGTAACTGTTTGAGTGTGAATCTTTGGAAACAAACACTGTAGGATAAAGGCACAGCTATTATAGATAGAGATGGGCATCAGAAAAACTTGCATTGATTTGCTGCTTGGTTAGGACTATCACTCACTGAGATCACTCACTTAGGGAGACCTGTCCAAAGTTTGGCTTTTGGGTAAGGAACAGACAGGAGCAGTTTTAGCAAAGCCTTCTGTATGTAACTCTGCTTTGTCCATTTGGTCCTTTAACTATATCCCTTCTGATATTTTCAGCTGCATATCTTGATTTTTGCAAACAAAACCTCTGTACAAAACTGTATCTGTCAGCAGTCAAAAGCATGTAATTTCAATTATAGCTTTAAAAAATGGTGGCACAATGCTTGTGTGCATTGACAGGCTTATCTCATAAGGTTAAAAATGTGGGGGGGCTTTGTTTTGGGATTTTAATATAGCTATTGATAGCAGAATGGAATACAAATGTAACAAAGAATAACTGAACAGTGTCTTTGAATCTGACTTCACAACAAACATCAAAGAAAAATGCATTGCCACCTGTTAACATGGTATGGAAGGTTAGTGAGTGTGCATTGTTCTCTGCTAAATTATTTTGCTCTTTTAAATCAAAGTTAGCTAGTTGAGAGATGGTGTTATTTTAATAAGTGTCTCTTTTAATTGTATTACTTCTGACATTCTTCATGCTGTTGTTGAGGTGAGAGGTGCTTTTCAGTTTTGTGCTCATTTAGTCTTTCTGAGGCACTGAGCAAGCTGAGATAATAGCTTTGTTTTGGGTTGTTTTTTTTTAATCCAGTAGTCACTAAAAAAAGTAAGATATGATTAAGCACAGTGCTTATAAAAAGGGTTGCTGATCCTTTCAGTCTGTGCTCACTATTTTGAGCATGTGCGTGCTAACAGAACTCATAAATATCTTGTATAGTCTGGAGGGAGGGCAGGAAGGATGGCATATCTGAAATGCCTCAGGCCAACATAAAGTTTGTTTAGTCCACACTTTCTTTAGTTCAAATACAACTGTTTCCATTGATATATTTCCTTTGTTTCATTGTATTTTCAGCTCAATTTTCATAACCTTATGTTAGACATTAAAAGCCTGAAGGTGTGGAAGCTTTTCATTGGCTGGCTCTGAGTTCTCTATTACAAACCTGTGTGTAATTCTGAGATCTTTGCAGGATAAGGGAAGAATGTCACTGACAGGGAGTGCCAAGCTCAGGAAATATGGGCAAAGCCCGTAGCATGACATCAGCACAGTGTTTTGATCCAGAATTACCACGTATGTCAGGTAGAGAGTTTGGGTGAAGGGCTGTCCAGAGCGGAGCTGTGGCTCCAGGGGCCCAAGGTTCAGGACAGGGGGAATCTTCTTTTCTGAAGAGTGGGCAGGACTTTACTTGCTGACTCACAGGTGTCCAAACACCTAAACTAGAGGTACTCTGTATTCCACTGCTGATGTCTGCAGGCAGATATTCCATTACAGCTTAGAGTTAGTTATTGAGCTTGTCCTGCTCAGACATAAATGACTGTGAACTCTCACGTGAAACACTCCTGGTTCTTTCCCTTTTCATTCCTCTGAACAAGGCAAGGTTGTGTCAAGTTCCCTGTCTGTACTTTCACCATCCATGTGAAATGGAATATGTTTGCAAAGAGCACTGTGGTAAAGATAAGCTGCTTCCTCTCTCCCTCCCTGCACCTGAAGTGCAGTTAGGTAAATCTCTAATACAAACATGAGCTACAGAAGCCAAGGGAACAGCAGTTTCTCCTAAGCAGAATCTCAAGATAAGGTGGAAGATAAATGGATTTTTTTCTGTGGCCACACTTGGCAGCACAGTAGAGATAGCAAATGACTTGAAGCATATGAAGAAAACACAGTTTCCGTTTGAAATATGAATTACTTCATTCATGAAAAGGTATGAAAAGTAAAAACCTTAATATACATGGTGATTCCAGTTACATTAACAGGATAGTGAAGAGAAGAGGTGATGTCTGTCTTGTATCTGCAAACGTCCCATTGTTTTCCTCATTATCCCCATGTAATTTTATAGTAGCAACACACAAGTTGCATCCTGATTTGACCATAGGAGCCTCGCTGTTCAGCTCAGTGGTTTCCCTGTAGAAACAGAAACTGACACTGCCTCGCTGGAATTTTCTTTAATCAATATAGTGTGGCACAGCACAAATTATACAGCAAAATGGTATTAAAGAAAAGCTCATCTATTGATACAGTTGGCTGGAGAAACAGATTTTTATTTAAGGGCTTTCAAAATATTTTTTACAAGTGAAATGAGACCCTGTGGAATGAATGGTGTATTTCTTACTTTTATTTTAAGATGCAGAAGTTCTTTTCAGCTGGTTTTAGCAGTGTAGAAGTCCTTTGTGTTAGAGTCTGTGTAGTAAATAACTGTTACTGTACATCTCAAATGTAGAATATAACAGTATTTATGCATATATTTCTGTAATTTTTAGAACAAACCCTCAGAGGTTATGTATTGTGTGAGAGCAAGTCTGCAGCAGCCAAACTGTTAATTTGCCTGACTAGAAATATTAACCATACCATATCAAATAACTGCCAGGAACAATTCCCCACCATTCCCTGTGACTTCATTTTAATTGATTTTTTTTTAAACTTCCAGCTTCTGAGATTCTGTTTACTCTGACAGAATGTTTATTAAATGTGTAAAAAGAAAATTGTTTTGTAAATTGTTTCTGAGAGTGCTTTTATCTTCCATAAATTGGTGGCTCATTCAACATTTCCACCTACCTTTGTTTGCCACCCCTGTGCTCTGCCTCATTTGTTTCCTTATTGGATTTGGTGATTAAATACTGATCAGCTGCTGATCTGATCAGCTGTGCATATTGCTGCCTTTTAAACATTGCTCATAAACACCCTGAGGACAGGGTGATAAACAGGGTGGGGGTGTTGAGTGGGACTGTTTGATCTGTTTAACAAAGGATGGGGAGCTCCACAATGAGCATTTGCAAAACTGGTCATTGAACACAGACTTCTGTGCTACAGCAAAAATTCGTGACACCCAACTGTCCAAAAGGGCTGTCAGCTGAGAGAGCCCTCAGTACATTGCAGAGGTGTAGTTTGTGTTCAGGCTTCTGATGCTAAACAGAGAATTGGTAATGTTTTTATTAGGGGTTTTTTCCTATCTTGTTCTCTTTTCTTTTTCCTTTGAGATACTTTATTTTCAATGATAATACTGTACAGTCTATCATGCATTGCTGTGACAATCTGTGAAGGAACATGGAATTTACATATGAATCTAAACAATTCTTTTCTCTTTGAATAGCAGAGATAACATATGCAAGTGCTACCTCTGAACAAAAAGAACAAATCAGGATAGTAAAGGAAATCGTGTAAGGATTTAGACTGTACTTCAGTTGAAATATCAGAGTATTTGCTGGGAGATATCAGAATACTTTATTTCTGCTTGAAACAAGTATTTCTGAGTAACCAAGTTCTATGAAATCACTGGAAGTGTAACAGGAACAAAAGGCATGTTAAAAGCTGGTATTTTGTACAATGAATTCATACCTTTTGGTAGACCTCTTCCAAGGACAATTTAAATCTCTTTGTTGCTGGCTTGAGTACAGTAATGCTTGGCCTGATAACAGTAAGTTCTTTTGCTGTCAGGATTTCAATACATTGAGATTTTTTGCACATATTTACAGTATGTGTGATAATGAATATTATTTCAGGAGTACAGTTGTCTGTTGTAGCACACAATTAGCTTTTTGTATGCTTTGTAAAGTCGTGATAGGTACTTTTCAAAGTACCTAATTTGATTTCAGGGGGAGTTTCAAGTTTCACTTCTAAGCTCCTTATTCTATTTTTGTTTGTTTGTTTTAAATGTTTATAGGCACCTCTGTCTGTCTTTAGTGAATTGGGTAGCTTCAAGAAATCCAGTTGGTTGGAGTTCTGCATTTAAGCCACTTGATAACCTAAGGAGCAAGATGAGCATAATTTCACTTCATTTTGAAGTGCTTGTATCTATTGCAGATGCTCTGGCATTGCCTGGCTCTTGCTTCCAGCTGCTGATGAGTTGGGGTTTTTTTATTGTTTCTGTAATGTTAGATCAGGTTCTGGAATGTGATATCCAGTCATTGGTAAAGAACCTGCTTTTTATTTACCTAAAATTTACCAAACCCAAAATTTACCAGATTTTGGTAAATGCTGTGCTTATCACTATGTGTAAAAAGTAAACATAGAGCTGCTGTTCTCAGTCAGGATGGCAGCAGCTGTGGGCATGCAGAATAGAGGAGTATTAGGCACCTCTGGCATTTTACTGACGTTATTTAGCAGCTACAGGCTTGTTCACACTTAGATTATGGGATTTTATTAAATATACCACTTCAGATTCAGAAAACTTAATTCTGCTCTGGTAGCACTGTGAGTGCTTGAACAATTATGGCTCTACCATTTACTTCTCTTTGGTAGTGTTGTTATTTTCTCTTTTTTTTCTTTTCTTTTGGTGTTTTTTGTTTGTTTGTTTGTTAGACTTTACTCATGCTGTGATGTTTAGAAAATGCAAAAATTCTAGGTAACTCTAGGCTCATCTTGCCTAGTGTCCTATATAGCTGTTCATTCTGACCCAGGTAGAACAGGTGGATGCAAACAAGGACTGAAAACTTCATCACTTCAACTTGACGGTAGGATCTTGAGGCTCTTTTCTAACCTAAAAGATTTTGTGATAATAGGGTTTTCTGTGTGCTGTGGGGAGAACCATTTACACCTTCTAATTTCAGAGCCCAAGTTCGATCTCTCATGGGCTTTAAATACAGAACCTTCCTAAACTATGTGCTTAAATTGTGTTAAGGGGTCGAATATCTTCCTCACCAACAAGTGTGTAATAGAGTAGGTTCTACCATAGCATAAATTGATAGCTGCTTATTTTATGTATGTTATTATAGTTGTAGAAATAGGCTCAAATTATTTGGGTTTTTTCTATAGTTTGAGCAGCTTTTCAGATTTTTTTCGCGTTCCTAATTTCTCAGCACAATTGTATTTGATAGTTATATCCTGAAAATTATTTCCTACTTTTTTTTTGTTTGACTGGTAAAAACACTAGCCATGGGAACCACAATAAACATGTTTGTATATCTACTGGTAAAACTTGAATTGAGTAGGGTTTGTGTCATCAGCTGTCAGGGCTGGAGAAGATGAGTAGTTAACCGAGTAAGTAAAGTGTAACATTATCACTGACGGAACATTTCTTACCATTAAGCCTTCAAACTCTTATTCAGCTGTCAACACATGGGCACTTTCTGCAGCCAAATTCTCTCACGCTGTGCACTGCCTGCAGCTCGCCTGGAGCTCAACTTTGACTAAAAGTGTTGATAGCGCTTCTTTTAGCCTTGTTCTCATTTAACGCTAAAACCTGCTTAGAGTCTGTCTTTTATTCTGCAAAGTACACATGGATGTATCATCCCTTGCACACTTCTGATGTGGAGTTAAGGCGCTCAAAAGATATGCTAGTAATCTTAATGAATAATTGATTAGAGAGGAGTCTGGCAGTGTTAATTGTGAGGTGCAGCTGAGTGAATGCCAAAACAAAAGCTTCTCTAAATGTTTCCGAAAACCTTGTAAAGTCTTTAGCATTGAGCAACAGGGTCAGTGCACTGAAGTGAAATTTAAAGGAGGTTCTTGAATGTAATGGATTTTGACTTCCCTTTGTCATGTGCCTCAGTGCATCATTGATTGATCACTCATTTGTTAAATCAGCTGTATTTTTTGCCATTTGTCAGAGCATAGACACTTACTGCAGCCTTTCTCCTTCTAAACACAAGTTTCTTGTCTTACTAAATCACAGGTGTAAATTAGTTTTTATCTAAGGTGATCCATTTTTCAAGCAGAAAGGCATGTGAAGATAGTTGCAGAGAAACATACTGTGAGCTTTTATTTTCTTAACTATTAGGAGGAAAGCGAAAGACCAGGGATACGTTTTAGCTGAAGCATCGATAATTCTGTGTTTAAATCCAGCTTCCAGCAA
Organism: Irena cyanogastra; assembly: GCA_013397155.1. NCBI lineage: Eukaryota > Metazoa > Chordata > Aves > Passeriformes > Irenidae > Irena > Irena cyanogastra. The sequence goes on from VWZV01007766.1 coordinate 104,478, forward strand.
AATACTCAGAAATTATTTTATTTGGAAAGCTCTAAATTGTGTGCATTGAAAGAGTAGATCAAGGTACCTGGTGTTGAGTCAGTTCTTTGAGACATGAGCAAAGGAAGCATCAGGGTTAAGGAACAATCGGTGTCTTGTATGTTTGCAGCAATCAGTGATGGTCTCTGATTAGTGGAAAGGCTAATTACCTGGAGTATGCAGGACCACTGTAGGTGCTGTGCATACCTGATTAAAGTTCTGACAGCAGGGCAGAAGAAAGAAGACCTTGAGAATGTGCCAAAAATATCCCTTTGTGTAAGCAGATGCTATTACCCTTGGAAGAGAATAGTCACTTACCCAGAATGGTTATTGCTGCTAATTGTAAGAATTCTGTGGATAGGCCATCAACTTCTGAGAAGTGTACTCTTATGGTATTTAATACAGCAATTACTTGTCAAATCTAGAAATGTTCATCCACTGCTTGCTGGATAAGTGACCAAAGCAGATTTATTTGCCAGTTTTCTGAGTTGCCAGTAGTTGTGAGGGACTGAAGACAAGCTAATGTTGGGAGTTTTTTCAATGTTGATACTAGTAATGGAGTTAGAAGGTGTTTCTTGGTCTCATAATTGAGTAAGAGTTAGTGAAAAGACATATATATGACAAAAAATGCAGACAGCCCCTATGTCCTGCTGGATATAGGCTTAAATGTTAGGTACTTGGAAGTCAGCTCCTTGAAGGCTTATACTTTTTGGAAAAGATTTTGGGGAGAGACAGGAGCAGAAAAGAATCAGCCTCAAGAAGACATGGGAAGGGAAAAGTCAGTTATGTTGACAGAAGAATTTAAAGCTTCTCATTAACATAGAGTTTAGCACTGTTACTGCCTAGATGTAATTAGAGTGAGGAATGGTGGAGAAGAAATCCTCGGCTCTGACAACACCTCTTTTAAAAAACAAAACTTCCTTGCTAGGGGCAGAATGTCTCCTTTCTCTGGGAGGAGCTGTAGTTACTCAGCAGCATGGTCAAGCTTGGGTCCCTCATGAGCAACACTGAATTTACCACAGGGTAAATTTAGATGTAGATTTGCTGGTGAGTAGAATGACAGTGTATTTTCAGTGAATCATGATAAGCAATTAAGTTATGACCGTGATTTGGTAAGTACATTTTGTTTTGCTGGCAAGTGCACTGCAGTGATGCCTGCTAACACTGCAGAGGTTTTTGCCCCCCTGACAGAGCCCCTTGCTCTTAGAGGCATTCTGCAGGTAGCTTGCAACTCAAGCAGCTGTTTTCACTTTTGTTACTGTCAGGCACTGGGGACAGTTTCCTTTTTTTCTCTCTTGGGCTCCCTAGGCTCTATCAAAAGTGTGAATCTGAAACAAAACGAAATAAAGCTTCAGTCCACATCTTTGCTCAGCCTTTACATGTACATTTTCCTGTTTTGAGTTCTTTTAAACTGCAGCTATCAGAAAGAATAAAATAGTGCATCACCTAGTAGAGTACTGAAGTGATCATCCAAGCAATTTTCTTCTCCCTGAAGCCAGACAGCCAAAGCTTTTTATTACTGACTGACTGAACTTCCTGTGTTGTCTGTCTGTCTAGGTTGCTAGGCCACCTTGTTGTCATGATTTGTGATGTTAGAGGCTTTTGATTGTAGGCAAACCAGAAATGCTAATTTAAGTATAATATTTACATTTGAAAACTCCTCTTACATAAGATATATAAAAAATAACTCAGCAGTTTTATCTTTTGTGTGTGTGCATGTAAAGCTCTAGTAGGAATCTGGCAAGCAATCCTTCAATTCTTTAGTTCGTGTACCTTCTCAGTAAAACAGTGTGGTTAAAAAAAAAAAAAAAAAAAAGGAATGTCTTTAGATGGCTTGCAGCTTGGGAACGGCCATCCCAAGTTATTGTTACTTTTAGCCTTACAGGATGGTTATTTTTGCTCTGTGTATGAGGTAGCCTGATGTCCTATTTGTCTGATCCAGAAATGAGTGGGATAATGGCATTGTGGCCTTTTAGTAATAGGGCCTTGATTTGCCCATTGGGGTGTTGTGCCAACCTGTATTATGTGCATTTGCATTGCCTGAAACTGCTTTGGAAAAGAAATGAAATAGTTGTATGTAATTGGAAATAACCAAAAGAGTTATTTTTGATTGTATCACTTGTGTGAGGCTATACAGTAAGACTTCAGTACAAAAACCCCCATGAAACTGTGGCTTTTTCACATGGAAATTACACTTAAAATGAAAAGGGCTGACAATAAACTGGTAGTGAATGAACTGGTGGGTATGGATCTGTTCTCTGAAGTAACATACTTTTTATACCTAGGCAGACAAGAGGTCTGTTTCTCATTTTCAGTCAGAACCAATTTTTAATACCAAGATGAGGCTGTTTAACTCTTCCATGTTATGGGCATTGAAATTGCCCTGTAATGGGTAACTATTAGTTATTATCAGGTGATACTGAGCCAAGTGATGGGTTGGTTTTGTGATTTTCACAGTGGTAGATCGCAATGATGTGTAGTGTGTTATTAGGTTGCATATCACTGATTAATCTTAGATCAATGAGGCAAACAGAACATCTGAGAACTGCTTTGAGAATTGTGTCAGTTATTTATCTTAGGACGAGTTAAATCTTGCTGCTCTTCCTGCAATTCCCATGTTCAGGGTAGGGATGGATAGCAAGTGATTCAGCTCAGTGTTGTACAACTTCTGTGGAGAAGTCCAGTCTGCCACCCACCAGGTGAAACAGTTTATGAAAAATTTTTAGGCACACAAAATAGGCACAAACAGATCTCTTGTTGGTTAGAAAATCCTAGAAACCCTCAGTAAAACTCAAAGGCCTTAAGGATATATTTTATCCCTTCAGCTAACGATGCTCTGTGAGTGTGTGTAGGGTGTCATTTAACTGAGTAATTACGAGGGATTCCACTTTTTAGAGGAATATATTCTTCTTGTAGAATGAGAATTATTCTGGATCCAGAGGACTGAGGCTTTTGTAAATTTAAGTACACAAATGGTCTAATCCCATACTGAACTTCCAGCTTTGGCAGTGGTGCTTTGGGAAGAGCTGGGGCAAAGCCTGAGAAGGAGTCACAAAGGAGCCACCTCTGGAGCTGTGGTTCCCTGAGGACAAAGTAGGCTGAAGACTCTCTCTCTGAGGAAAGTGAAAATCTTGGATAACATTTTTTAGTTCTTCTCTTGTTTTACCTCCTGTAAAATAGAAACACCTTCCAAGTTAACACTGTCTTGCCATTTGAGCTCTTAAGAGCTGAAATCAAAAAAAGCCTTTGTTGTGGGGGCTGTAAGGGAAATATTTTCTCTTCCTTTGGTTGCAATCTCACACACCAGCTCCCTTCCCTGCCTAGACAGTCTCTGCTAGACTAGGACTGTTTTGTTTTCAGAAACAATTTCCCCCTTCTGGAAATATTCTGTTATGTTACTGAATCAAAGACCCACATTTCAGGGCAGATGATTTAAATGCAAAACCATTATTCATATCAGAGAGGGGAAAAGCAGCCTCCTGATGGCAAGTTGGAGCAGCACAACCCGTACTGGAAATGGAAATAAAAAGCCAAGTTTTGTTTGCTGACCTCCTCCTTTTTTTTTTTTTTTTTGTTTTTGTTCTTTTCCAGTTTGTTTTCTTGTTTGGGTTTTTGTTGTTATGTTTTTTTAAAGCAGTTCTTTAGGATGCTTTTGCCTGACTTTTTTACCTTTCCACTGTCACTTGAGCAATAGCGTGATACTGAAAAAAGGCACTGGTGTTTTCTTGAATGTAGATCTGTATCTAGTGAATAACACACCAGAAATTGAATGTGTTTGAAGCAGATGGATTAAAATAAAATAAACCACAAGATGCTCCAAGGGTCATATGGCATTGATAACAAGAATGAGGTTTTGGCCCATTCTACCACATATGAGAACCCCCTTCTGCATTTTCTTGTTGCAGATGTGCATATTCAGCACATTAAAATGTGTGCTAAGTGGATTGTGTGTTCTGTGGGGATATTCAAACAAGGCAGAAGTTTTGTGCTGCCAAACCTGTGTTTGGGCAGTAGGCTGGAGGAGGGGATCTGAGTGCTCGCAAAACCACGAAAAGATGTCACTACAAGAAAAGAACTTTTTACTGACTGTGTGGAATTTGCAAAATGAAAGATATTTAGTGTAGTCATGCTGAAGTGCATTTGGAGTTAGAGTCGCAAAGCAACTTTTTCTGCTATGAAATAATTTTGGAATTCTTTAAATAGGATAAATTTTCTTTTGTAAGTAAAATATCTCAATTTAATGCTAGTTTAAACAGAATCACATTTCTGTGGTTTGGGGTTTTTTTTAACCTTGGTGTGCTGGAGTGTGTACTTATGATTTTGAGGCAGTTATTTTATTATCTGCCACAGAAAGGTGGTTTATGGTCCTTTCTCCTTATTCCCAGTCATTAATAACATATTCAACCCATGAATGAACGTTCAGCGATTTATGCACACTTGAGCTCAGCTGAACACTGTAATATCCCACTCTAGCCATTAAAAACAGTTATCACAAGATAACATTAGGTCAGAACGCAGAGCAGGCGGGTTAAATTGTATTATTGATTGCTGCTTTCTGAAGATTTTCCTCAGTTGTGTTTAAACCATGCGCTTTTTCTTGTTACTGGCTTCTAGAAAAGAAGGCCTGTCAATGTAATCAGAATTGAGATGTCTTGCTTTTGATGCCAGGTTGGAAGTTCATGTTTATATAGTTTCATTTCTTACATAAATTATCTCAATTTGTCTAGTTCCAGGTATTTGAAAACAAGGGCGCATCTTCAGTTGAGTCTTCCAAAGTGGAGAATATGTACTCATCTACTATAGAAGTTAATGTTTCTGTTAATTAAATACATTAATGCAGGACTTTTTCTGGAATTTATACAGATGTAGCAAGCAAGAAAGGTTTGGGTTTACTACTGTGTTTTCAATGAGTTTAGTTTGTGTGTGTCCTGTAGACATTTTGTAGTCTGCCACCCACCCTCCCCAGGGAGTGGATTGGTAGTGTACCAGCTGGCGTGTTCTGTTTGTAAAATGTGAGATAATCACTCCTGTAAGACCACAGTCATAATGTCTGTAGAAATGTATTTGGGAACATTTGAAAAGATATAATAAATACAAGTACCACCTTTTTTTTCCTTCATGTTTTCTAGCCCATTCATGAGGATCTGCATATTTTTTAATAATGCCATTGCTTTCACTGACTGCGTGTATATGTTTGCATGCATTAAGTTTCTTCTTCAAGAACAAAATTTATCTGATACTGGACTCGCTGGATTCCTAAGAAAAGAAATCCTTTCTCCCTCTGTATAAACTGTGGTATTTGACTCCTCTAGAGTATGTATTCATTATCTTAAAATAGAAAGAAGCCTCTCCTCCCTGAGCTCAGAACCAACATTATTGTTGAATTCTCAGGCCTAGGAGACTACTGGTTGCATTGCAAGCAAATAATTTTCTAATCTATATGGCTGAGGAAAACCATTCATTTCATAGAAAAAGAGTTAATCATATAACCCCTTTTTAAATACTACTTTGCTTTGCCCTTCCTGCGTTTGCAGAGGAAGACACAATCAAATGGCACACCTGTATTTCTTTTCCTTTTCAAAAATCCCTGACAAGCCCATGACACAGGCTACTGCTGTAGCTGTACATTTCTATTCATTATTGATGACTTGGGGCCAGGCAGGCAGCACAGAACACAAGCAATATACATTACCATATTGGGGGCTGGGTTTGGGGGGTTTGTGTCTATGCATGAGCTTCTGTGCATTTGGCTTGGTTTTGGCCTTGGAAATAATCAATGCTGAGTGGAAATCCTACCTGAGAATAACAGTGGAAGCAGATTAATTGAGCTTTGTCATACATTTTATTACAACAATTCAGGGCACTCAGACTAAAGATAAAAAAAGGAATGTATGAGTGAGCTTGCTCTCAAACTGATTGATAATAGCTTAACTTTCCAGCAGACTTGGGAATGATCTTGAAGGATCCTGGGGGATTTGGAGGGCGTTTCTCACCTTACAGAGTGCAGGTAGCACTTTGGCTGATGAAACATTTTTTCTGATAAAGCCAGTGTAACCTATCTAATTCATAACAATAATTACAGACAGTTGGTTTGATTTGGGGTGAGGGGGATAGTGTCTCATTTCATAGATGCTGCAGATAAAACCCATATTTTGAGGGAGTGGAGAATCATGCCAGCACTTCAGTGGTAAGTTTTAGGTGCTATTTCTGAATAGCACATCACCAAGAGACCTTTGCGGTGCTAAGACAGTATTTTACTACTACTGATGCATAATTAACCCTTACAGGTTTTTGTTGGCACAACACTCTTGCCCATTATATAAAGATTTTTATTTTCTTGAATGTGTCCACGAGGTTTTTTCAGTGTTTATATTTGCACTGTTTGTGGTTCTTGGCTTGAAGAAGAATGAAGGAGATCAGAGTTTATTTAAACACAGTGTTTATGTTAACAAAATGTGCTTTGCTTTATATGTTGGTGGTGTCTTTATACAGAACCTGTTCTACTTAAATAGTTTTCAATTACATGGAAAGCTATAGAAAGAAATAAGTAGAATCAATTTTAATAACTGCTTGTAACTGCTCATTTCTCCAGAATTTACAATAGCTTTTGTCTCAGGTTTCTATAATCATTCTTTATGCTTCTGGTTTTTTTACACAACTCATCATCATGGCAAGAAGAGTAAATGCACAGATTAGTTCACTCGAAGTTTCGTTAATTCAAAGCTTTTTGCGTCAAAATAATTTTTTTGAATATTGACTGGAATAAAACAGTGTCTGTTAAAGGATGGTGAGGTCCAGTCCCAAAGAATGATAGAATAGTCTTGCAGGGACCTTGCCTGTTGGAGCTGTGACTTGGGACTGTTTTATGTGTAGAGCCCTTTAAAGCAAGGCTGGTGAAGGACATAAAAACAGCATGATTTTCCTTGGGGAAGGAGAGGCAAGAAGCCTTCCAGGGGAAGAGTGGCACTTAGCTACTCCAAAAAGCAGTGTCAGTCAAAGCAGAATGTGTCTTCCTTCCATTTCTGTGGGTCTAGGTTTTTTTGTTGCGACTTAGTACTCTTCAATGTGTCTCAAAATATAGAATCAACTCTGGCTAATTGAACAATACAGTAACTTCTGTCTTATGAGGAGATTGTTTTCCCTGGAAGGTCCCACAGCACCATCTAGTGCCATCCTGTCCTAGTGCCACATGGCTTTGTGGGAGCAGAGGTGCTTAGGCTGGCATGCTTTGTTCGGAATGGCTTCTTAGTAATTTAAATTAAGATTTGCCTGTGACTTGGCATAGATCCAAATACAGGGGAAATTTAGATTCTTTTTAACTTTCTTCTTCAAGAAAACAGAAACTTCTTCAGAAACTCAAGAAACTTCGAAATTTGTTTAAAAATTACCTTTTCTTGTGAAACAAGAAACTTTTTGTTTGATTGTTACTGCTACTGCATTTTTATTTTCTAGGTACAAAACAAAGGAGAAATAGTGGCGCATCCTTAACACTGCACTAATATACTTTGCATTTAAAGTACACCCCAACACATGTAATTAGGTTTATTATATCCTTATTATATCTTCAACCCTTTTTCAAGAAAGGGCTGTGCTTACAACTACAGACACCCTAATCCTACAAGCTCTGTGCCTTTCCTCCTCAGTCCCACTGAGGTCATGCTCATACGGTGTGGAACCTGCTTGCAGTGGTAGAAATTACAGGATTGTGTGCAAGTGATTTTTGCAAAGACAAGGGGGTCGCTCTGAAAAGAGTAAGGATGTGGATGATTGAGAAGTTCCTTTCTCACTTTTATGTGTCCTCTAACCAAGGTCCACTTAATGCCAGTGTATAAACCTCTGTTCTGACATACAGAACCTTAGTGATCTTGTTCTCTGCTGAGAACAAGAGAAATTTATTTGGATAGGAGCAGATAGTTTAATCAGCTGGAATTAAGAAAAATATTTGCGTAAGATGAAGTTTTGAAAGGCTTCATTGAGATGGAAGGTAAAGGAGAGGAATAAAGTCTTGAGGCCAGGAGTGGTGGTCAGCAAAAGCAACTGAAGAGGAAAATGTAGCTCCAGCAGGCTCAAAAGTATCCTTGAACTCACTGAAGACAGCAACAGGACAGCTGAGTTAAATGTGTTGCACAAGAGAGAGTCAAGAAAAAATTGCAGGAAGGTGTTACAAGTTTGGTGCATATGGCTTGATTCTGTTCCAGAAACGTGAGCAAAGGCCCACTGGAACCTCCTTGGTCACACCCAGAGCTGTGGAGATGCTGCAAAGAGGTTGCAGCACTTCCAAAGTGTGGCCAGAAGCAGCAGCCGGGATCCCACCTGTTGTAGAAGCTATTCCACACCCTGCCAGCCAGCTCCCACCTAACTGATGGTTTCAGGTTGTTTGATGGAAGTGGTCGTTTCCACCTCTGATTGAGACTTGTGTTGTATTTTGTGCATCACTCCAAATATTACTCCTGTATCACCTGCAGAGCACCAAGAAGTTTTCATAGTTGCTTTAGAACTTCACAGTCCTTACTGCTGTGTTCTGAACTATTCTGTTTCTGTGTAAGAAACACATTTCTAATGTGTTTAAGATGCCCTCTGCTGGGAAAGCCAGGCAAACTGGGCTTATCTCTAGTTTTACCTTTCTAAAATATTCTTTTCTTATTCTTGGCTTGATGCTCAATCTGATGCCAGAAACTCACCCCTCAGCCTTACTGAAAAAAATGCTCTCTCCTTTTGGTTTTATTCTTTACACTTCATCTGTGACAACTGTGGTAGTCTTGCTGCTGGTAGTTCAGATCATGGTATTTCTTGTTTCTCTGATCTGTTTTGTTGAAAGAACTGAACTCTGGCTGCTCACATTCCTTTTGATTCCGTTTTCTCATGCTTGTATAAAATGTAGGCAAGAGGAATATCTACAAATAGTAATTATTAATAAATACTAGAAATGCTTTTAATTTCTACTGTTATCTGATGCTAGTATGTTTTTTAATATCATCTCATAATTATTTTTTTTTTTTTTAGTTAATGACCATTCCCGCAATTGGGAGCACTAGATTAATACGACAGAACAAAGGTGGTACAATGTCTGGAACAACTCACAAAGTCTTCTCCATAATCTCATAGTCGATATGAAATCTGGTTTATTTTGCCCCCTCTGATAAATCAAAAGCCATTTTGACGTAGTGCTTCTAATTTCACAGTTTTGTTATTAAAATTTAATATTGGCTGAATTGGATGAGTTACAGCTATTATTGTGGTGTTTATTTCTAATTATAGTTGAATTAGGGTTACATAGAATTGTATTTTTGATTTTGTATTGTAGTTTGTTATCTTGATGGGGTACAATATTTATCATTTTACCAAAAATGTGTGAACTTAACTTTTCAATATCTCTTCAGATTTTCGTATTTATTTATTATGGGGAGAGTGGGTGTATTAAGCATCCTAAAAAGCATCAGTTCACAAGCCTTTGTTCTTCCCAGCTTTCAGAATAGTAATTTCATATAGAACAAGACAAAGAACTAAATTACATATTTTATTTTGAATAATTGCAGTTGTATAAGCCTTCTCAGAACCAACAATGTCATTAGAGTAGCTGACGGAAGAGGGATGTATAGTAGGAGTTTTACACTTGAAATTATTTTGAAAATAACTGAATTGAAAACAAAAGGCAAGTAATTATCTGACACTGGGAGCTTCTGTGATGTCCATCGGGGAGCAACACAGGGACTCAAGTCACATCTTGGGGAAATGACTGAAATTACGGAATGAGAAAGCTGTAATTTAATCTCTGAGAATGCAAGAGATAAATTCAAACATTTATGTCATTTACATGGGGACAGAGTTAGAAAAAGGAGGAAACGTTTTATTGTGAAAATCAATTTCAACATCTCAATCAACAGAAATTTGTCATCTCTGCTGCCATCTTTAAGTAAGTCAGTTGAACAGCATGGCTTGTATAGCCATGCTTACAAAAATATTAAAAGCTGTTTAAAGAACCCATAAAAGATAGTCTCTCGAGGAGGCTCCTGGACCCAAATACTAAGGCACTGAAATGTTTTTGGAATAATTTCAGTTACAAACTTGAAATCTTCATGCTCAAATGATTTAGTACATAAAAACTGAGATATTCACAGTTGCCTCTGCACCTCTTATCAGCCCTTTTCAGTTATGCCATTTCTGCATCCAGTGCCTACTTGTGGTTTCACAAGAACTTGCCTGGTCCCCACCTGACTTTTAGTGGGTTTTGCCCTTCTGGTTTGGAACCAAGTATGTATATTTAGCATAGGGGTTTTTTTCTTCATCTGTGGTGTCTGTTAAGAGGTTCTGCATAGTTTTAAAGCTAAGGGGAGACAGGTGGAAAAAGGGAGAAGACTGCTAATTTCTGAGAATTTTGCTGTGTGAAAGCCATGTTTTAGCAGATGGCATCATTCTATATATGATATCTAAAGTTAAGATTACTGCAAAGCAGTATGACGTGGGAGTACACTTTAAATCAGTTTGAGATTATGCATAGTGTGGTATCACAGGTAATAAACAGTGTATTTACTCAGGGGTGATGCTATGAAGTGGAACTGTGAAGCTGTGACCAGTCCGAGGAGTGAGGGTAGTGGGAGTCTGTGCTCCTTGATTTGAATAGACTGAGAGTTGGCTCTGAATGCTGCTGTGCCCTTTACAATTTCTCTCATGTTAGTGAAAACACAGAAGAATCAGCTTTTCCATCTTTGGGAGTGCCCACTTTCTTTCTTCTGAGATTCTTTTTTTTTTTTTTGGAGAATATCTGTGTTTTGGAGAACTTCGGTGTTAGCTGTCCCATTGTTCACAAATATAGTTAATTCAGAACTAGAAGCACTTTTCTAAAATGTTAAACATTATAAAGTTGTCTGCAAACTTGTTAAAAATAAAGGAAAAAAAATTGAAAACACACTTCCATGCACAAAATCAAGGAGAAAGAAAAGACATAAGAAATAGAAATAACACATATTTTGACACAAAGTTTCACTCTCATTGTAGTCATAAAAACTACAGTTTTGTGTTTGGAACATTTGTTTGTTGGGTGGTGAGGTGGGTTGTGAAGGCCAGGGTTTTTTGATGGCATTAACTCTATACTCTAACCAGCTGAGCTAATCTTTTTATTGGTTGATCTTTCTTTCCCAAAAAGTTCCAGCAACTCCTGAAATAAAGTCATTTGAAAAATAATGACATACACAGAAGAAGACCAAGTTTCATTTCTCATTTATGCTTATCTTTTGATGAAATTATCCAGTGTTTATAAGCTTTTCTCTCACACCTTACCCTATCAGTAGCATGGAAATGCTGCCCTGTAAGTTTTTACGTACCACTACTTACACTTCTGCTTCTATTGTGTCCTGCTCTCATGAAGCATTCAGGAACCTATGTAGCATTTAGGACAAGTAGGTGATTGATTTCAGAAAATACACATTTGTTCAGAACCTTGATTACAACCCCTTTTTTTTCCTTCTAGCCCTGGTTCTTTAGACAAATCAGACATGACTTTGGTTAAGGTTTTTCTCACTAGCAGTTGCCACATGAGTGTGGTACTGATGACCTGTAAGAATGATGAAAAATTGCATGGGAAATTTGTGGGTAAAGGAAACTAAGGAAAGTTCACATGTGTTTCATGCCTCATTACAATAATCCCTACTTGTCTTCTACCATGTGTCCCTCTGGATCTGTGCCCACCTCTCTCTTCCTATTTGCATAATTTCATTCTTTATGATTTGCCACCAGTTTCAAATTCATTAGGTGACTTCCCTTCCCTGTCTGATTAGGCAGCCAATTCTATGTATTGGTTTTATATTTTCTTTTGGAGGATAAACACCTCTTAATACTTGCTCTACAGTAATATTGTAGTGGATGAAACCTATAGTAACTTTATCTAATCAAAGCAAATAACAATTAAATTGATTTCCAAGTACATCCTTGCTGTTTATATGTATGTTTAGGTACATGCTTGCACACACAAACCTGTATTTAAACTCTCTTAAATAAAATTGGTTTCATGCTCTTTACTGTAGGGAGATGTTTCCAAGTATCTGACTCTTCAGACTCCTATGTTGTATCAGTGTCTCATGTCAGGCTGAGATTTTTTTTCCTGCCCTTTCCACTAAAATCATTGAAATATATTCAGTCAGTCTTTCACATCAGAGGTGTAAATGGATTTCTTGAAAATTTTTCTGCAGATAGCAAACGGCAGTCACTTTACAACTTTGACTCCATTGTGGGCAGCAGTTGGGAAGCCTAACACTCCACCCGAACTTTGAAGATGGTAAAACTATGTAATGACCTTGCATTCTCAAGGGCAGATGCTCAGCTTTTGCTGGAAGTGCTAATCTAAAATCTGTTTATCTCCATACACTATGTATTTGACAGCACTTGCCTGGAAAGCAAGGCACAGAAAAGCATTGTCAAATTTAGTTCCATTTTCCTCTCTGATGGTCTCAGTGTACAATGGACTGAAATGGTCATCTTTATTTTAATTTTTAGCTTCCTTTGTGCTTCTCAGCCAGTTGCAATCTTAGAAAACAGCTACAGTGCCAGTGTCAGAATATTCTCATCTTTGTGAAGCCTGTGCTGGAGAGTGAGCTGGGCTCTGGAGTAACTGTTTTCTTCCACATTTTCATTATTCTTAGTGAATCAGACTTTGAGCTTTACCTTCAAAATGTAAATTGTCTCCTGTATTTTGTAAGTAGGCTTTAGACTCGAACTGCTCTATTTATTATTCTTTAGTGAGCATGAACTGAAATGCATCACATAATGCTCACAAGCACATTGAGGAGCATGTTCCTAAAGAGGAGGTAATGTGTTGAAGCAAGGTGCTATGTGCAGGAATAGGTAATGCTTTTTGTTAGACTGATACACCATGGTTGGGTAAGCCCTTCTTCATCTCTGGGGCAGGAACCTGAAGAGAAGGGCTTCAGCTCACAAAAGCACATCAGTGTTTTCAGGTTAACATGTAGATAGGCTTTACATCCCCAAAGTCTGTTCTTCAGCAGTTCCAATCAGTTGGTTGGGTAACAGAGGTTCCCTCCCTGAATAAATCATGCCTTGCTTGCCCCTGTAAACCATCTCAGCCACCACTGCACTACTGACTGAAGGAAAAAAAACCCTTTGGTTTTAATGTAAACCCTGTGGTTTTTCAAAGTGGCGCTCCTTATCAAAATAAAACATTAACATCAAATTACTCTGATTCAGCAACAGCATCTATTTTTTAGTATGAACTTGTCTGTTCTGTCAGGTAATTGTTTAGCTTCCCAGGGAATTGTGTGTGTGTTGCAAATGGAAAAGTTCAACCTTGTAAATCCTTTCTGTGATGAGGCAACAGGAAACCCACTTCTGATTATTAAGATCACTGGGTTTAATAGCAAAATTTAATAACAAATTGCTAAAATTGACCTTCTGAATGCTAGATTTGCAGCATGCTCATTCAGGAACCTCTTTATGATGTATCTCTCCACTTACTGAATTACAAGAAGTGTTTCTGTCACAGAGGTGCAGTTTCCTTTTGTGGCACATGCTTTGAATTAGCAGTGGCTGTTGCCCACTGTGTTAATATCAGCAAGCTTCTAAAGTAATTAAGTAGCAAGTCACAGCTCCCATTCCAAGGATGAAGGACACCGTCTTGATTTATCAACAAGATAAAGGTTGGGTTGGTTTGGTTTTTTACGTTTGCTGGTTTTTTGGGGTTTTTTTGGTAATGTATAAAAGCACACTGAGGCACGGAGCACATAAGGAATAGCTAATGGTGCTGAATCAATGAGTTTGTTCAGGTTCAGAGGAGAGCTGGCTGTGGTCTCAAGCTGGCAGTGTGCTCTCCTCTCCCTACACTCAGTGCTCAGTAGGAGTACAGGATGCTTTTGGAGTATCACCTCCTGCTCCATCCGTGCTCCTCCTCACTTGTGCAAAAGCCTGAAGATGGAGCCCTGCTGCAGTGGTGTTCTGCCATCCCAAAATTAGAGGAGGCTAGGGGAGCACTCAGGCCCTTGGTAATGCCTGGTAGTATTTGAGGTGTGCAGTGTAGTTGTCAGTGGGGAAAGGGGAAGAAGGGCAAAGTCTGGCTCCTGTACTGTTAGCCTGATAGCAGCCATCCCTAAAAGCTGGAGTTTGGTCTCTCTGATGAAGTGACTGTGCTGTCCCTACATTACACAGATCTTGCAGTCAGTTCTTCCTCATAGATTCTGCTGTATGCAAGTGTCAGTTCAGCCCTTGATGCCTCCTCTCTTCCTCAACTTTTGTTTCTTCCTCTCCAGCTTCTATACTTGAACGCCTATATTTCTTCATATCTGTCATCTGCATTTTGGTCTAGACCTCCTGTAAATAGTGAGTGACTCCCTGAAGCAATTCTTACTGCTTCTACTTCTCTTTTCAGTCTTTTATGATCTATCTCAATTGTGACATTTGCAAAAAGATAAATTATTATGGATAGCTGGGCGGTGGGGCAGTCAGATATGGCATGTATTATTTATTTTGAAATATGTTTTTAAATTCTGCAGAGACTTCAAGTTGCATAGCTTAACTGTTGCTTCCTTGATCCTTCCTGTCTGCTATAATTTGTGGCATCTATTTCTTGCATTTAGTTTTAGGAACACAGTAGGAGCTCTCTGTGGCTAATAGTCCATCTGGATCTGTGATTTTTTTGTGGACCCAGAAAGCAAATACTAAACTAGTTGTTTCAGGTTTTTCTTTGTATTTTCTTCCAAGAGATTGAAATAAAGCCGTGTTACTCAACGTTAAGTGGAAAGTAGGGGGCAACTGGGTTTTTTTGTTCAGTTGTTTTTTACTTGTAGCTAAATAAAACATAAAATAGGCACCCTTTTAGATAAATATGAGCATGTTTTGGACCTTTCTCCTTTAAAAGTAAAGTTTGTGAATAGCTGAAAAACTAGCTCTTCTTTTGACCTATCTGGATGAAAAATAGTCCTGGCCTAGAGAAGTTCTGAGCCAACTCTATGAATTAGCATGCATTAAATGATGGAATCATTTTATTGAGCAATAATAAAATATTGAAGTCAGATGGAAGGATGGTGGGGAATTGCTGTTTGCAGCTATGAAAGTGATGCATGTCATGTTAACTCCCAACCCAAACAACTCATTCTAAGATTTGCTTTCATGAAACTTAAAGTCCTCTATTTTGTCCAATCATCAGCTTTAAACCTGTTCCTTGTCAGTGAAGACAACAAATCTTTTTGCTTGCATCTGCCTGGGGGATGTGGAAAACTGAGGTGGTCCTGTGTGATTAAATTAGATGAAAGACTTGCCTTCTACCAGTGAGACATGAAGTCTAATCAAGTGAAATGAGTTTTGAGATCTCAGCTCATTTCCTTGGGGAATATCTGCTTACATTACACAGTCACGACACCTAATTCATCACAGTTGATGCAGCTTCTGCTCAGAAGACAACCTGGGACTGGGTGGCATGGGACTTGATCAAGTCTCTCCCTAAGGAGGAGCTGCTTAGTGAAGTTAAGATACAGCACACTGAGGGGAGAGCTTTAATATGTTTTTTTTAAATAAATGATCCATATTTCTGTATATCAAAATATATATCTGTATATTTTAGAACAGAGGGGCTTAGATGCAAAAAGATTAAAAAAGATCCTCAGTACTGTAGTTTATAAAAGTACTATAGTACTACAGTACTTTTATAGTACTCTAAAAGTACTGTAATACTTTTAGATGCAAAAAGGTAAAAAAAGGTCCTTAGTACTGTTGTTTATAAAATGATTGCTGTATAAATGCTAAAGAACATGCTCAGTGAAGAGCAAAGTCGAGCTTGTTACTTAATTTCTATGCTGTTAAATGATTGTATGTTTCCATATACTAAGGTAAGAAAGTAAAGACTATATTGCCTCCCTGACTAACAAACTGTTTCTGTTTGTTTCTTCCAGGGCATTGTTATAACTCCACTTCTGCTTTTGCTTTTTGTAAGTATCATGATATTAATATATCTTTTACTGGTTAATCTTGCACCTATTAGACATCATATTTAAGATGCAAGTTTGGATGGTTTTCACAATGCATAAATAATGAAGAAGATTTTTCTGGTCAATATTTGAAATTAGCTGCCTCCCAGGAAGCCATCAAAATGTATCACAGTGTATGCAAACACCACCTACACTTCATTCTAAGATGCCCAATATCTGTTGCTCTTACAGGAGTGTAAAATGATACGCTGTTAGTCAGGCTGGGTAAAATACAAACACTTTCCGGTAGGGAGATAACTTGTTTAGGAGAGCTCTTGGAGAGCTTTTACTTGTAGGAGCTGGACAGGATTGTACTGATCTGAAGTGGATGAGAACAACTGGAAAGGAGCTACTCAGATAAACAGAGCCTTGCTTTTGGGCAACTAAGCCCGTGGGTGTTTTTGTGGTAGAGGTTAGCAAGACAGATTACTGGAGCTCAGGTGCATCACTAAATGTAATGCTGCTTCATTCCTGTTAGTTCAGTTGTTACCCTCAGTGAGGGCCTTGGATCCTTGCAGCTCATGGTAGAGAGAAAGGGAGGAGACTAAGCTTTATCTTCGTGTTTTATGAAGGCATGGATATTAGCATACAATGGAGAGGCTTTTGCAGGTAGGTGGTGGAGTTTAGTAAATCCCTTGTCAGATAGGAAGTCTTGGTGCTTGAGGATTTGCCAGCATAAATGGTGTGGTGTGGTGCAAGTTGCTGGGGGCTGTGGCTTTGTGAAGAGCAGGGAATACAGGCTGAAGCACTTCAAGAATTTCAAGGAAGACATACATTTTCTTTTATGTTTGTCTTACTGATGGCTTTGTATGTAAGTCAGCACACTGGAAAGGGGGGGCAGTGGGAAGTTGGTTTGAAACAATTTGTAAGTGGCATGCAAGGGATGCACTGTTTATAGCAGGGATGCTTAAGCAACATATGGGCTATGTATAAATATAGCAGTATAAACTGGGATAAATAGAGGATAAATAGAGGCTGTAACATCGTCTACTGCCTCACGGTAACTGTGTGGGTAGAGCTTTATTTTACTAGAACAAATTGTAATTCACTGATGTAGCTATATTTACACACAAACTGCTTTGACCATATTGTATATATTGATACACACCAACAAAGCTTTTTCAGTACACCTGGCACCACAGACTTACTGTAGTTTGAAAAAGATAACTTTTCTTTTAAAAAAGATGGGTGTTTTGTTATTCTTACACTGAATATGTTGATTCAGGATGGTTTGCCTCACTGTTTTCCAGTCCTCTTCTCTCTTGTGTATAGAAAGTGTTTCTTCCACAGGCATTCATTCAGAGACCTGTGCCCTTGTTTCTAAGTGAATCTTCAGCTCTTTTTGCTTTTGCTCACTGGCAGCTTTCGCTGTGAGCTTTTCAGCTCACTGAGTGTGGTGCACTTGAATACTCAAAAGAAGTATTTTCTGCAGAAACTGAGATGTTGAGGAAAGATCTGTATATCTTTTCAAGTAAGATAAAGTTCTTTTCTTTGGTGTCTTTATAGGCAGATAACAAGATATTCTGCCCCATAAATTGCAGTTTTCACTGTTAGTTCTCAGAAGAGTTGGTGAAACTTCACATGTGCAAAAACAGGAAGGCAAATCATGTCTCTGTTCTTCCTACCAGCCCTGGAAGCATTTGTATGAGAAGTGTGTAAAATTCACATTAATTGTTGGGTGATTTTTAACATGACTTGGACTTGTATTTCTTGAGGAAGATACACACATGAATTGCTTTGTCATCAGAGTGATAAACAAACTAGTCTGGGGATGAGGAGAGTTACAAAAACTGTGGGTTTTTGTCACAGAGCCCAAAACTTGAGGACTTCTCTTGTGATATGTAAATATTTAAAACTTCTTGAGGCCTTTGGTGAGGGTTTCACAGATGAAGAGCAGTATTCTGGGCAGGCCAGCAGCACACTTTGCTAAGATGAGGTCTGCCTTCTCTGAAGGTTCAGTTTATCCAGTGATAGGTATTTAGGACAGCAGAACGTGCACAACCCAAGTTCCCATGTCCTATGACAGTCTGTGGTTTGGACTGCTGAAACCTTTTCTTCTTGTGAACATCTCTAGCTTTCCTCTGAGTTTCCTTGATGCATCTGGCCTGGTGAACACATAGTGGACTCAGGCACACAGTTCACATGTTGCTGTATGCTTGCTTACAACCTGCAGCTTCATCATTTCATGTGGTACTGTGGAGTTACTGTGGAATGAGAAACATGGACTAGAAAATTCCTGGTTTTCTTCTCTGAACCATTCATCAGTTTAGTCATGCAACTTAGCCTTAATGCTTAATTAAACAAGATGGAATTTTCAAGTTTCAAAATAAAATGTCCATTTACCTCTACAATAACTGAGCTGAGCTACTGAATGCTGTTCGTGGACCTTTCAAGTCAACATCATCAATTAATTTTAGTTCCTGAATCTGGTACCCACGAGCATTAACTTTTTCCTGAATGCTCTGTTGCATTAGCGTTCATATTTGTTATTCTCCCTGTGTGCAGTGAATAAAATACCTTTAGTGCTGCCAGAAATAAAATACATTGTCTATTAGCTTGTTTTTGTTATATAGCTTAACCTGAGGTAGCAGTTATTGTTTATATTTTGCCCTGTGTGCACCAGAGAATATAATGTTCTGAGCTGCCTTTTTGTTCATAATTGCCCAGTCATGTAAATATAAATTGTCTAAACAACATTGATAAAGGCATGTTGAAGCTATAACCGATAATGCATTAAAAGCAAATAATTTATCATCTTAAATGAATGGTGTTGAAGAGGAAGTCAGTTACATTTCTGAAAAGTATATTTCTGCTATGAAACTTCTGGTGTAGAGCTTACTCAAAATTAACATTCTAACAGGTTTGGATTAATTAAATGAAGCCTTAAATACTGTGCCTATAATTACTAGACTGTATGAGGATGCTTAGCTAAACTTTATAAAGAATATCTGACTTTGTCACTGATACCTCTGATTAACATTTTGCCTAATAAGAAGCTATTGAATCTTTCTTCCCAGATATTAATCAGCAATATCATCATCCTCACATTAACCCTTGTTATTAACAGTTAATATGCCATATTCCCAGCAAAGATGTTACAAATGGCCACTGTCCCATAAACTCTATATAACTGGAGCTCATATATGTGGTGAGCAGAAACAAAGCAAGTTAAATCAGTTTCAAGTTAGTACGAGGTTATGCTGTTGATGTTTCTTTGCAGCATTCTGCAATGCTTCATTAGCGATGATTAGGAGGCTGTGTACCAAAGCATTCGGAGAGTGAGGCTGTCTCATCTCCCTCTTGCACACTTAGAGAGTAACAGATCGATCATGAAAAATTTTAAAGCAGAAAAATAAGTTTTGTTTTCTCCAAGGTTAGTTATCAAAGTAGCAAAAGTCTTAAGTATATGAATCTATGTACTTCTATTGAAAGCCATCAAAAAATATTAGAGCTAAGTCAGTATTTTACATTTTTATGTACTTCACATTCTTTGGAAGCATGCCTGCAGAGCAATTAATGTGGAGTGTTAAAGACACAATACAAAATTCATGTGTATCTTTAAAGATACGCTTGGCAAACCCGCTGTGTGACTGTCAGGCATTACACCCCCATTAGCTCTTTTGCCAATACAACTACCATGACATTTGTGTCAAAACAGAATCTTACCAAGGCTTTATCAGCTTGCTCCTGTTCTTGATTTCTGAATTCTTATTTTTGTGTTGGCATTGTAGTGGTGACATCATAAGTACTAGAAAGTAGCACTGCTGAAATAATTCAGGAGTAGACAAGTGAAGGAAATTTGGTGCAAGTAGAGCAGAGAAGACTGAAATAAATAAAGTCAGTGAAATTAGAAGCTGATTTAAATACTGAAGAGCTTTCACTTGTATTCACAATCTTTCAATTAAAATATGAGTTCAAAAGTTATTGATAGTTCTCAGATTTCTTACCAAGTCTACTCCAATCCCATTAATTCAGATAAATCTGTTCATTGAAAGGAGCTATCAGTACTTCTTTGTTTTTAAACAGAACTTCTACACACTATGCCTTGTTTTTCTTCTCAAGCACTTGGTAAATGAGAGTTGATACCAGTCAAATGAATCGTTAAATATGCAAATATCTTAGTAGCTGGAAAGCCTTGGAAGTTGATAAGGAAGTTGTAGCTAATGGATTTCACTGGTATGTGACAAAAGGCTGATTACAGTGGGGGGGAAGGCGGGGAGAGCAGCACATTAGCTATTAACAAATCAGCTCATTCATGTGGAAGATTTAAAGTGCATCATTATTTCTACCTGGTTATTTACCACACTGTTTCCTTTCTTTTTTAATCATTGGGAAAACAAAATTCTCTGATGTGATCCAAACTCTTTACAATTAACTAGAACTTTTCAATGACTGCTGTGAAATATTTACTTAATCATTTTATTGCGTTTTTCACGTTCACCTTTTATGGCTGTGTTGTTTAAATTGGAACAAGTAACAGAATAATAGGACCCTCCTTGTTCCCGACTCACAAAATACTGTAGATTTTTCTAGGTGATTTTTTACATGTTATTGCTCTTGAGCCTTTCAAGTGCACAACCTGCTTCAACATGGGCAGAAGTTAACCACACATCTTTAACAGGATCATAGAACCAGGCTACCAGGAGAATCCCATCCTGGCTCACCCAGTCCACCTCTTTTCCATGTTGTGCAATTCACCTCAGAATTGAGCATGATCCAACGTAAAAATAAGGCTTTTTCCTCTCCCTCCTTGCACTACTTGTGCTACTAGAAACTTGTGTCTCTGATGAGCAGAAAACTAATTTCCAGTGAGTACTGGTTAAAGATGTGTAATCCATTTGTCTTTGTTGCTAGTGTTTTACATCTGAATAGCACTTCTCTGAAATTTATCACCCTGGCTCTGACTTTCTTTTTGCCAGCCTTCAGTCAGCTAGGCTAAAACAAGCCATGCATTTCTAATCTTTAAATTCATAAAACAAATCCCTTAATCTGAGGTGTTTTGTGCACCTGCTCCAGTTGTAATTCCTTCTTCAGCCCAGGTAATACAAATCCTGCACAGTTGTGCAATTTGCTTCACCAAGGGCTTATCCAGGCCTCATGCAATGTCTCCAGTATCCCCTATCTCAGCTGATTTATTTCTTTTGGTACCTCAGTTTTCTTTCTCATGGATAAATAATATTCATTGTTCTTAAATACCCTGTATTGACTTAATCTTTGTCTTTCCAGCTAGTCAGGCCCTTGTTTGCAGCAGAATTTTTGGATGCAAGTCCTTAAGTCCCAGATCTCCAAGGGTATTAATCTAATTCCCATTTAGGTGTTTCCGGGTTGTAAACTTGATCTTATGTCTGTACATTAACCCTCCAGATCATTGCACCACAGTTAAGTGGAAGAGTAGCTCTGGTGTATTTCAGAGGAAGAATACCTATGGTTATTTTTACAGCTCTATAAACGGCTTTAAAATCCACAGGTGTGTTTGGATTGGCTTGGTATTTAATGTGTCATAGGAGAACCCAAAGGGGATTAGGCATCTGTGATCACTTTAACAAGGGAAACCTGAAATATACAGTCATTGCCTACGCCAGGAAATTAAAATAAAATAAAATAAAATAAAAAATCGAGATTGTCAGCTTTTGTTTTTCCATACTTCTGAATGTGAAACTTTGATTTTTTTTTTTTATTTGGCAACAGAACTGGAGGGTATATGTAGACAAATAGATACTGTTTCATTTGTGCCAAATCAACTCCCACAGCCACACAAGCATATAGAATATGCAATAATTTGCAGAATATATCTAGTTATGTAGCAGAACTGGGGACTTAAGTTTAATTTTTAAGAATAATAGTGAAAGATCTTTGTTAATACATGACTGCCAAAGCATTGGATGCAGTCTCTGTTCTACCTTTGTCCCTTTCTGAGGCCAAAGACAATTTGCAGTCTTTGACAGGTGTAATTAAAAGCTTTATTTTTAAATTTAAACATGTTCTATAGAAACTCCATTCTCAGTGATATGCCTCCCCTTCCCTTCCATGTATTCCAGGTGGATTATTTCAGGTCAGTGGCTGGGAGCTGGCATCTCTTGCACAGCTTCTGTCTGAATGCTGTGCGTGTGACTGCCTGTAAAGCAGGGGGCTGGGCAGGACACCCCAGTGACCTGTCAGCTCTGGTCAGATGTTATGTGGGAATGACCTCTTTCGACCTCCTACCTCAAATCTGGAGCTGGGCACTGTAGAACTCACAGGAGCACATCAGCACTCTTCCAACAGCTCCCTGCTTCCCAGAGCCTCAGCATCACTGCTGCCCATGGCAGTTCCCATCACAGCATTTCCATTTCTGGGTTACTGAGGGAGATGTGGTTATTTTTCTGCTGCAACGACTGGGTCAGGGTAAGGGCTCTGGAAAGAGTCCAAAGCAAGGGAGGGCTTTGTTCAGCTGGCAACTCTTGTTCATTGACCTTCATCACTAAACTGGATGCCATCCATATCTTTTCCAAAAGTACATTGCTTTCCATAGCCTTTCTGTAATGGGTCTGCCATCCTCAACAGGATGTAAAGGGATTGGGGCATGGGGTGTTCCAGACAGGCCTCTGAGGCAGCTGGATCTGGGCTGGATGAGAGGAACCAGAAGCAGTGACAATACAGCATTGAATGCAAAATTTAATGGAGGTGTCAGAGCAGCCAGGCCTTTCTACCAGAATGTAGAAAAGAAAAACTTAAAATTGAATATCTTGTATAAAAGAGCAGCTAGTAGTGCTCCTTCCCCATCAGTTCTGCCCTCTTTTCACCCCTGCCTCACTTCCTCCTCTGTGCTCAACAACTGGTGAGGCTGAAGCTGGTTGATGGTGTGTGAAGAGCACAAAGACACAACCTGAGGAAGCATTAATTGCCGGAGAGCACTGGGAAAGTAAAAGCTGCCCCCAAAGGACAGCCTGCTCCAAAGTGGGCACAATGTGTCACTGGGCTGTGATGTGGTGGGACTGGGATGATGTGTTTCTCCTGAGTCCATGGCAGTGGAGACGTGGGAACACCCACTGTGATACCTGCCTGGTCAGCCGGAAAGATGAGAATGGAGCAACTGGCTTGTGGAGACAGTCTAGGCTGGGAGATGGAATTGTCTTGTTTTTATGCAAGGAAGGTTGGGTTTTGCTCTTTGTTTTTTTTTTACCATATCCAGTTAAATATAGCCTTTTAATTAAGGATAAACCAGTGTTTCTACCACAAACTCATAAAGAAACCCTCTAAATTATTTGTTGAGTTTTTATAAAACAGGCAGTCTCTTGAGAAGAAAGGTCTAGAACTAAATTAGCAAGAATGCTGCAGGTCAGGTTTGAAGTACTGCATGGTGACAGAATTGTTTGGGAAGATTTGCCTGGAATTGTCTTTCTGCTGATCTGAGTTACCCTACTGAAATCACTCAGATTATTTAAGGGAAAAGTGTCTTTCCCCAGTCAAGAATTTTCAAGGTCTTTTCTTGAATAGTGAGTCCATTAAAGCAGGGCTGGCTTATTACTAAACCTTTAACTGAAATGCTACTATCCAGAATGGTGTGTAACAATCTTTTCACAATATCAAACTTTAAAAAATGTTGATTGAGAAGTTTGTGCTTTCTCTTCAGCCTATATCTTATCTTCTGTGTCTTTCTCAGGAAATAGATTTAAGGTTAAGGTAATACAAGAGTTGATATAAATAATCTAATAATAAGCATGGACAATATGATGGCATGAAATTTGTGACTCCTTTTTCATTAAGTGGTGAATTTTATCTTCCATACATCATTCCAATCAGGTAGGGATAGGGTTTTTTCAGCTATAAATCAGCAGTTTGATTTTATGATGTTTTTATGCCGGTTCTCACAGTATGTCTGTTTACCATTGAAGAAAGGTTCATTTTTAGGCATAGAGATTATTATAACAAGGAGGGCAGCCAAAGATGATCAGCCATTTTAACATAATACTAATTTCTGTGCAATGCACATCATCTAGATAGTTAGTTCTTAAAAAAAAACAACTTTTGTGACAGCACAGAACTTGATCCAACTAAAACCTGAGCAAAATTCTATTTATTCATTCGGACAGAATATTTGCATTTTTTAAGTGTGTGGGAAGGTTTGATTAATATTATATCAAGGTTTTTGTGTTTCCTCAATTCTCACTTCTCTTTCTCAAAACAAGTATGGCAAACATATCCAAAAGATATGTTCAGAGGAACTCTGGAACCCAGGCAGTGTCTGAGAGTCCATGGGACACTAAGAGTTGTGAGCCTGATGAGTTTTCATGCTACAAATGTTGAGGAGGCCCTGGTCAAAGTATGCCTCCATTAACTTTGGGTTCTTTAGTTTTTTTGATTCTTTGTGGTTAGCCACCATATATACAGAGTCTGAGTTAAAATGTCCTTATTTTCTGTATGATTGAGAAGTTTGGGCCTTCTCTTCAGCCTATATCTTATCTTCTGTGTCTTTCTCAGGAAATAGATTTAAGGTTAAGTTAATAAGAGAGTTGATAGACATAATCTAACAGATTTTGATAAAAAACAACCCACTGAAATTATTGTCAAAATATACAGAAGAGAAACAAAGTTTAGAAGTCTGTTTGAAGATGTAATATCAATACCTTTAATTCAGTTTGTAATTATCTAAAAAACACAGCAAAACAAATACCAAAAGCCCCACATCCAAAGCAGAACATATCCTTATATAGACACAAAGTGCTTAAAAATTCCCAGCAGTTTGAAGACACTGCATTTGAAGTAATATTTTAAAAAGCTGGCAAGACTATGCCTTTTTCAGCAGTGTGTTATACTGTTTAATAGTTTTTCATTCCTGACTTAGAAACTGATTATGTCCACTGAGCATAAAATTTAAAAGTAGTGAGCAAAGTCCAAGCAACATTTTTACAGAAAAGCACAGGAGTCACTGCCAAAGTGTCATAGTTCTGGCTTGTTTACATTGATTCCTCTATGGCCCAGGCAAGTTTTAAAGTTTAAAAATCTTCATTTTCACTTGAAAAGGCTTCCTGGAATACACAGTAAGTAATGCTTTTAGCTCCTCAGCACGTAACATTAAGTCCAAATACAATTTGAAAAACTAAAAACCTTTTAAAATTTCAGAAGCTCCTTACAAGAATTAAAACAACAAGGAGATCATGAGTGGGATGATGGAGATCTGTGCTCTCTGTAGGGAGATACTCAGAGTGCCCTGTGTCCCTTGGGAATGTGGCTGCAGTTCCAGACTTTGGGTACTCATGAATGACCTGAATCTTCCTATGCAAGCTTTTACTTCTCCCTCTTGGCTTCGTGGGAAATTTAGGCTCACTTAGTCCCTACCCGCAGACCAAATTCTCAGATGTGGCATCGTCCTCATGTCCCCTCCCATTTGCCCACATCATTAAAGCTGGAGGTGATGGTGACGAGATGATGTCATTTATTAAGTGGTCAGACTGAGTCTAAGCTGATGCCAGTTCAGGTAGCACATAGGAAACAGCCAGATCCTATATGTTCTTCCTGAGACTCTCCACTCAGAGTGTATTCAGGAAGGGACATATGAAATGTGATGCCATTTGCCTGCACCAAAAGCTCAGTTTGCCTGGAGACATCCCCCGCAGGTGTGTTCACCCATTTCCCAAGCGGTGCATATTCAAATGTACAGGTACAAAAAAGCAGTGCAGTTGTACATTTCTGCATAAATTAAAATACTTCACTATATAAAATTTCTGATATTTCTGTTCTTCAAATTTATGAAGAATCTTGTTTTATGCCAAACCCATTTGTATGGCCATATGTTGATTTTTCAAGGCAGGCTTATAGAAAGTTACTAGATTGCGTGATCACCTTGTCTGTCATGCAGGTAGCTTGGAAAGGAAGGTAACTGTGAAAAGTATAATTCAATCTGAATATAATCTATGAGAATGATGTATATAAGAATGTTTTAGGAAATCAGCATCATTTAGATGGTGCTGAAAAGATTCTGTATTCCGTTGTCATTTTGAGAATCTTTAAAGTGAAGTGCAAAATAAAAAATAGAGTGGATCTGTGAAAACCTTAATGTTGTGTCCTTTACCTCATTATAAAGCAAGCGGTTGTCTATGGGACCTCTGACAATGCTATTCAGTCTTCTTTGTGTATGTTTATTAATGTGTGTTCCATTGCTGTTAAAGAGGTGTTAAATTAAAGGAAACTTCCCAATTACCTAGCCTAAAACAAGTCCAGTCAGAATGTAAAAAATACTGTATATTTTCCTAAACATTCTGAAGCAGGTTCCAAAAATCCCACTGACTGTGTTCCTGTTTTCTACCAGCATCTTAAAAAAAAAACTTCTGGCATTTACAATTATTGTTAGAGAGATCACCTATTTATAGATTGTCAGTTCAGTTGTCCTAACAAAAGAATAGTTCTATACTTCCAGTATATCTCTTTTTTGACAGCACTGAAATAAAACATGTGAATGTTTTCTTCCCTGTTTCATTATTTTCATTTACCTATTGAAATAACTACACTGACTTCTGTTGCTTGAAATTTGTATAGATGGTAAAGTAAGTCAAGCTAACTCTTTAGTTAGAAGTATTCGCTCCCTGTCTCTTTAGACTATCATCTTACAAATGCTTATATAATTTACTTGGCATATATGTTTAGCAGGTTTTCAATTAAATGAATATTGATGGAAATATTACCCTAGGTTATAAAATAATCAGAGATTGGTTTAGTTCTGTTTTGTGGAACACCAAATGTTTTATTGTGACTTAACTATTAAACATGTGTGAAGCTACTTCCAGTGCACATCGTTCCCAGTTGTTATGTGTAAAATAAAATGCATATTAATGTGTGATATCTGTGTACGAAATTCGCAGATACTAAGAAAAAGTGCAATGTTAATGGTATATCTTTATTTTGTAGCTTGGATCATCCTCCTCTGTGCCTTTTACATCCATATTCTCACAGCTGTTTATGACTGTTGTAGTCCCTCTTATTATTGGACAGGTATGTCTTTTAAATATACATTCTTATTTAAAAAAAAAAAAAAAAGATAAAGAGAGCTATCTTTAAGACAGACTGGCAACCTGATAAGCTGCCACATAGGAACAGCCTCAGGATAGTGAAGTCTAATATCAGGGAAAAGATGCTACAGTGCTCCCTGGAGCCACATTGATCTTTGTTGAGATTGAGCATCTGTCCTTCACTGCCACAAACATACACTGCTGCAGAGCGAGGAGGGAGCTCGTGAACATAAAGTGGGAAAAATGGCAGCCCAGGCTGTGAGAAATTCCAGCCCCATACAAATGAGCTTTGAGAATACGACACAGTCCTTTTGTCACATGCCCTTTGCCTGGGGGTGAAGGAAGTCCTTCCTCCCTGTGTAGTATCTACTAATAATTACAGGAATAAAAAAATCTCAACATTAATAAACGTATAAAGGCTACGCAGTCACAAGTTAAAATACCATAAAATTAAGGCTGCTCAAGCCATTTTGCTTATGCTTTGCAGTAAGGGGTTTAGTTGCACTACTGCAAACTATTTTTACATGACTTTTCTATCGTGTTACACTGGGTGGAAGATATTTGTGACATGAACAGTTATTCAACATTTAATTTTATACTCATTGTTCATATGTTCACACAAAGCCTTATTTTTCATGGCATATGATAGAAAACTTCCACTGAATGTAAAAAATGCTAATTGCGTATATTAAAGTTTTTTGTGATCCTTGTCTCTGTAGTGTCTGTTTGTTCACAAATGTTCAAAAATGTATAAATGGTAAAGTAAGTCAAGCTAAATGTTTAGTTAGGAGGATTCACTCCCTGTCTCTTTATATATAGTTATATATTATATATATATATAGATATATAGTTATATTTTTTATATATAGTTTATATATTAGTTTTTTTTTCCCATGTCATGGTGGGAAATCACAATAGTAAGACCAAAAGTTGTCATGACTGTTGTCACTGTTCTTGGACACTAAATCACCTTAAGTCTAATTTTTACTTATTTGTAATTATTTGTTGTTCTGGAGCACTCGGAATGCACAGAGAGAGTATCAGTGGGATTTGCAGCTCATTCTAGTACCCAGTTGAACTCTGGGTTTAGCTGGAACCTTCTGAATTTTGTCAGCCTAAAGAAGACTTTGAAATGGAAGGCATGGTTAAAATACAGGCAAATGAGAGCAGAGGCTATAAAGTAGCACCCTGGACAAGGTTGAGAATGTCTGTCATTGCCTGTGCTACATGGGAGAGTCAGTCAATCTTGTATCAAACTACAATTGCAGATTTCAAAATTGACATGTACTGAAACTTAACAAATTCCTAGTGAAGTTTCTTTTGATTAAAAACACACATTGAAGTCTAATAAAGGGACGAGCGTGATAAGCATGACAGTAGTCATCAGCATCAGCACCTGTGTAACCTCTCTGCAACCATATCATCTGGGAAATGGACATTAGCTCTGTGTCCCTGAAGGCTGTGGAACTGCTCTCATGCTTTGAATTAAATGCCAATGTTTCCTTATTAATTAGGACAATGGGTTACTGATTAACCTATCTCTGTATTGCGTTCTTACCTCATCAAAATTAAGCGTCCCCCAAAGTAGACAGGCAAAAGTACTTGAATCCTCTTCTGAAAGGTCCAGACACTGGAAGCTGTTAGTTAGGAGCCTTAGCTGGAAATTTCTAGGAAACAAATGCATGACAGCCAATTCAGCAATAAAGTGTCCTATAGCCATGGAGTATCAACATCTGTGCTGCAATGTAATAAGCTCAAAGATGATGGTAGATTGCTGGACAAAGTGATGGCAAAATTTCAAGAGAACTTTCATCTGTACATATAATGGACTGTTACTTTGGAAAGATGTTATAAGAAACTGATATGTCAGCTAATTGGTGGAGTTGAGTGTTCTTTCAGCTGTAAGAAGTGATAAGGCTGAGCATCATGAATTGAGCAATAGGCGTATGAAATAAGGCTCTGTGTGATCACAAGATCAAAATCAGAATTGTGATTCTGATTGAGAGGGGATTTAGGAGTTCTGATAAAGACTGAAAGGAAAAATAGAAAATCTTAAAGCTTATGTAACCCAATGACAAATTAATAGTTTGGGTTTTTACAAATACACTTCAACAAGAAATAGGATGATTCTTCTTTAACAGTGTTTGAAGCAGTTTCTGGAAGTGAGAGGTCAACAGAAGTAGCTCACATTTCTCTAAGCATAAAGACTTTGTTTTTGAAGTTACTGCACTTGACTATATCTGTTCAGAGGATGTGGAAGAGAAGAAATGCTAATGAAAGCTACAGATCAGAAATGCCAGTAGTTTACATTGATTGTCTTGGTTAGGTAGAGCTGTACAAAGGTAAACCAACCTGCCCAGATAGGAATGAATAGAAGCCATTTCTGAGGGTGCATATCCAAAAGTAATGGGCAGGAGTCAGGGAAGACAATAAGCAAGAAAAGGACTGATACCAAGGGATCCAATGATAGGTCTCCTTGCCTTTCATCTGCTCCAATTAAATGGGAAATTTTGCCCTTTGTTCATAGAGCACCACTAACTCATCATTGAGCTGTTGCCTGGCATGTGGCACAGGGACATGTTTGTGAATCACAGGTCACTCACTCGAGGGTTCCAGATGTGTTAAGAGATAATGGCCCACAATTCCTGAACGACGCCTATGGCAATTAATTTGAATTTATTGTTTCATGCCCACAACATCTATTCCTTACCACATGCACCCATACTGTTCAGCAGAAAAGTCAGTGGAAGAATTCCTGGTAAGGTTACCCGGTAATAAAGAGCTTGATTGGGGGGAGCAAAACCCTCAAGCTTGAAACCTGCATGCTTGGAGGATTGCCTCTCCTCAGCCCTCCTAACTCATCTGTGATCAATGGGGGCTTTATGCTTGAACCACATCACTGTAAAACAAAGAAGGCTGCTTAAAGGAAACGTTCTCCAAGGGCTTTATATTCCTTTAAAAAAATCTTGCCTCTGGGAAAACCTGTGTTGCCTAAATACTCATTTCCTGAGCAGGCTGCAGAGCTCCTTGAGCAGCCTCTGGGACATAAGCAAAGCACATGAAAAGGTGCTTTTAGATTTGTTTTGTTTGGGATTTTTTGTTTGCTTTATGGCAAAACATATCTAGAGTTTTGGTTGCTTGGCTGGCTTGTCAGAATTTTTTATGATGGCTGGGAGAAGGAAGTCACAATAGTGTAATTGATGCTTATTTTCTACTGGTTTTTGAACAATTTTTTTAGCTTTTTAGGACTACTGTTGACACGAGTCAAACATGCTCTTCTAGCTGCTGACATGGAAATGTGAAAAAGGCTGCAGGTAGGGGCTCTGCTTAGGTGGTGGACCATTCTTTAGGGAAAGGAAGAACTGTTAAAGGAAGAAGATGATACTATGTTATCAGAAAGTCTCACAGATAGCAGTGATTGATAAATGGCCCCGATAGGGGGAATTCTGTTCTTTGTCAGAGACGTGCAGGTTGTCTGAACCTAAAAAATGTTGTAGCCTGTGTCCTCAGTGTCTACAGATGTGTTCTGCTAATTGACAGGCTGATGTTACTCAAATCAGTAGTGATATTGTAATATTGCTTTTGAATTTCTAGAGTAACGAATAAGACCCCTCTGACAAGAGGTCTCGAAAAGGAACATAATCTATAGTATTTTATAAAGATCTAATTTCCTATAAGCCTTGAAGATCTGTAGTGGGTAAGAGCTTGTTATTTGTGCATCACTCTTGTATACCTCTAAGGGGAATTTGAGAATACTTGTTATACAATAAACATGGTAATAGATATTTTGTGGAAAAGATTTTTGAATCTGCTCTGGCAGCTTGAAGTTCTGATTATTTTTTATCTGGGTAGCAGAGTCCTGGGTAAGATTGCTGCTCTTGAGTTGTTGTGATTTTGCTACGATCATTGTTTACCTGTCCGTAGATATTGGTAATACTTTTAGCTATCAAAATGTAAGGTTTTGAGAAATATCCAAGCAGTTTCTTCATGACCAGTTGTGAGATCTAGCTGGAGACTGTTGTTTCTTTGCTTATTTTTTTCTTCTGAAGTGACAGATAACAGGAACAGTGAAACCCACCACAATGTTTCCTTTCCCCTTTTTGCAGACTTTCTCCATTCCCTGCACCTAAGTGCTTATGACAGACTTTTATTTTATGTTTTATATTAAAGAGCGATTTATGATTAAATGTTAATGAAATAGAATTTTCACTGTGCTTTCATTATATTCTGCTAGTTTGAACATTTTTCAAAGCTGCACACCAAAACCCACTGTTTTCTATGAATAAATAATAAAAAGCTTGTCTGTACATTATCATTCATGCATTCTCTAGTTGCCCCATTGGTAATTTGTCTGCCAGCGTAAAGTGGGCACTTCACATTAAACAGACCTTAAGCTAAAATTAATGTTATGATTCTGTGTAGTTCTTCTTCCCAAATCTATAAAATGAAACCAGTTGTACAGAAATCGTCGCTGAGTCTAGTCACACACAAAAAAAATCTTGATGTCCTACAAGTAAAGAATTTTAAGTGCCTTCTGCATCGTTGCCCAAAATGTTCCAAAGGAGCCCTATCAGCATTTGGGAGCTGCGCTTATCAACACAAGTTTGAAAGGGTGCTGTGTTGCAATACAAGTTGAAAGTGAAATTGAAACTAGAACGCTTAGTAAGGTATTTATTTGTAAAGAATGAGAAATGGAAAGAGAAGGGTAGGTGGCAGTTGATCGGAAGTAGAAGGAACTGTTTAACTAAGGTGGGGGAAATAAAAATTAACAGAACTGTTATCAAAAAAAGGGGGGGAACAGTGTTAAATCTGTCTCTCCTTGTAAATGAAATCCACATAGAAGGAGCCCTGATTCTCTTCAAAGTCCAGGAGAGCTGCAGGGAGGAGAGGTATCCTGGGAGATGAGCTCTCCTAGAAGCTTGTTGCAGAGGACCAAAGCAGCGGATAAACAGCCTTCAGAGCACACTTCACTCCCGACTAACACCTGACTCAAGCAGGGAACAGAGCCTTGTTTCCGCTGAATGCAAAATATGAAGGAAAGGTACTGCTAATGTGCAGGCACCCTTCACATTTTTACCATGCTGCACCTGTTTATAAGGTTTTAAAACAACAGTTGCAAATTACCCCAAAATGTGAAACTTAATTTTGAAAATGGCCTCATGTGGTTTTTATAAACGTTGCTTTAAAGGTGTATACGTGTTGGGAGCTACCTCTTGGGAGTAAGCTGACTGACATAATGGAGTTAGGTAAGCTGAGGGGAAAAAAGCAAGATGCTTATAGAAAAAGATTTTTTTTTTCCCTCAGATTGCAAAAATGGCTTTTGAACACCCTGTCTTCAGAAAACAAACATTAGATTGCACACTCTGTAGCATAAGGATAGATTTGACATTTGTTGATATCTTAGGAAAGCAGGTGAACCATCACAAAGTCTGAAACTTTACAGCAGTATTCAGGAACAGGTGGGAATTTATGCTTTCACACAGGTAAAATCCCTCTAAAATTATCAGGACAGGGTCTGGCTGAAGTGTGCAAGTTTTGGTTTGTAAAAGGGCTTGTGCATTTGAACTGGCATGCAGACCTTGTATGTATGGAGGCTGGCTATGCTATAGAAATCTGTGAATTATGTCCATCTTAGCATCTTATTTCATTTATTTTTTTATATAACCCAATTAATCTCTCTTCCTTTCCAAGATCTGATTCTTTATACTGGTTTTTACAGTACTGTCATGTTAGTTGATTCTCTTTCTTTCCTTTTTTTTTTTTTTCCAATTTTCTCACCTTTCATGTCTTACAGGCTTCACTGACCTAGTTCCCAATATTCCATGCCATTGTCTTTCTTGGTTTACCATTACTATATAAGAAGAGAAATGGAAAAATTACTGGACTGTTGAAAGTATCTAGCCTGACTCAAAGATTTTCAAAAGAAAGTTTTGTATTTTAGACTTCATTGCATAAGTCTGTTGCTATAAGTAGTAGTAATACTAATTAAGAATAAGTTAGAATCTTACATTAGAAGACAAATTAAGTAAGGTAACTGCTGCATTTAGGTGTGGTGATAATCCAGCAGTTTCAGTTTGTTTACTCATGTGTTTGAACACAAGGAAAGGTGACTTGTGTTTCTTTGTTGAGATAGTAAAGGCCCCTTTGTTGAGATAGTAAAGGTGTTTTTCCCAGGTATTTAGAAGAAAATACCAATACACAATAAACAAAAGGAGCAGAAGTGCAGTAAAACCACTGTGAATTCTGTTAAAGAGGAAGTCAGTCCAAAAGAATTGGTAGAATCAGGAAAAATCTATTTTATGCAATGATGTAAATACGAAGAGAGACTCTTGTGTATAATGGAAACAGAAAAGGTGACTTCCTGTCCATTTCCTTGGGTTTTTTGGGTTTGGGTTGTTTGGGTTTTTTTTCATTTCTTGGGTTTAATAAACAAACAAGTTACAGATCTAGATAATTTTTAGGAAATGTACTGCATGACTAATGTCAGAAATTATTCCATTCCAGATAAGGAGGGGGGAAGCTCCTTGCCCTACTTAGCTCAGTTAATAATGAACATTAATGAATTACATTGTTTATTGCATTTTTTACCTTGTGTGTCCAGCACTTGGGCAGACAGGTAGAAACAGTCTAGCTATATTTTACTGACAGATTTCTCTGGACATACAGTGTTACTATTTTGAAGGTACAATTAGAGAAGTGAATTATTTTTCTGTAACACACCTTCTGCTATTTTTATGTGTGATCTAATAACAGGTGAGCACTGTTTACCTGCTTTCCTGGAACGGCAGCTCGTGTTTCTTTGCCCAAGGATGTTAAGTGAAATAAGCATTTGAGCAGTGGGCCCGTTTGCTTAGGAAGGTTGGTGTTTAGACAAGAAGGTTATGGCAGGATACAGAGCAGTCTGTAGGAAAAATACTGTGGATACAACTATTATGGTAGGAGAACTAAATTGAAATGGGGACACTACTGTTAACTCAAGTGTAATTACATTTCTTTGTTGTTAAAAATTAAGTCCTGGGCAAGAGGAAAGTTTGAGCCTGAAACTGTGTTTTGAAGCAAATTTGAGCTGATGCCTTTCCAAAACCTTTGAGATTGCTAGAATGTAGTCTTCAGGAGGTGGTTGCCTGCTGGACGCATTTATGTTCTTTTGTTGTCTAACTTTTCTGTGAGTTTATCAGGTGGATTATTTATAAAATATCACCTACTACGAAGTTTTGCTTCTCTCCTGCTGTTTTCTCCACTAAACTGCATTTTGAGGGAAGGATTCACCTTCATGTTCTTTCATTTACAACCTCTGGGTCAGCCTTTCCCTGGTCTTTGGGGCTGGCATTTGAATTTGCATGAAAATCTTTATAGTGCCTCACTACCAGCGTCCCTGCTGAGCTCAGCCTTGGCCAGGGATGGATCCATCTCGGAGCTGGCTGGCACTGGCTCCATCAGTCACAAGGAAAGCTTCTGCCAGCTTCTCCCAGAAGCCACCCCTGTTGCCTGCCCTGCTACCAAACCTTGTCACAAAGCCCTATACATCCCCTTTTTGCTCTTTTCCATCAGTGGGATGCATCTATTTTGGATACCAGTGGTTTATATTAACATTAAAAAAATGACTGTGTTAGCTTTCGCTGTATTTCAGACAAATGAAGCTTTATTATCTCAGCCCAGGCTCCGAATGTGTGTTGTCTTTATTTTATTTGTGGCATTTATTGTTGTTTCACTACAAATATTCACAATTTTGTTTTTTGTAGTTCCATGTTTACCCTGAAAAGTTACAGAATTAGGTTAAGAATTAAAAGGCTTTGAAAGCCTTTTAATTCTTCAAGCCTTGTCCTGAAGCAACTCTGCCAGGCATGAATAACAAATGGATTGTTTTTCAGTCAAAGTGGATCAACTGACGTGAGCTTCTGTAGGGTTATATTTCTCCCATCAAGTTATACTAGAATTTAGGTTACCTTGAACCAGTGATTATAGGCTGAATTG
Organism: Irena cyanogastra; assembly: GCA_013397155.1. Classification (NCBI taxonomy): domain Eukaryota; kingdom Metazoa; phylum Chordata; class Aves; order Passeriformes; family Irenidae; genus Irena; species Irena cyanogastra. Next base: position 139,420 of record VWZV01007766.1, read on the forward strand.
ACCTCTGAAATTACAGATCATGTTGAACCTTGTAAAAGATCAAAATGTATGGGATTCTCTGTTAGAGAAGCTGTATTTTGTCTGTGTTTTGTGCACATTTAGCACGACACTGGGTTGATTAGATGATTTCCTGAAGCCACTATTTAGTTCTTCAGGGTCTGACTATGTATTTTTTTTAAAAATACAATGTGCAGTAAGAAGCTGTACTGGTATTTATGGTTGTTGATACAAAAAACACAAAAATTCCAGGCTAGATAGAGGTGGATATTTAAAGACGGTATCACTCAATTGAAGATTCTGAGGAAATACTCGCAGTTTCATTTTTTAAAAATATTTTTTGTTTCTCTTTTATGTCAGTCAAGCATAGAGATGTGTATTATGCTATTATTGTCATGTCTGCTATAATTAGACCCTGAACAGGCACAGGGTTATAGTTTTTGTATTAAATTTCTACTAGAAAATGTACCGTGGCATAATGAACCATCACTTTTCTTTTTCAACATCTCGTTACTTTCAGTATAAATCTTCTGGAAGGACCATAAATTAATAGCTGGCCTTAAGTAGTTTTTCTTTTTCCCCAATGTGACAATTTAAGGGATAATAGGATTTTTTTAAACTTCGTTAAAAAAACCTGCTCACTTTAGAAGTGAAAGACTTTACTTTTTGCTTCTGATAATTACAGTCCCAAATTTGCTCAGAATTAGACTAATCTGAACTTCCTATTAGATGTCTTTCACATTGCTCTCTGCATGTCTTCACTTTCTTCTGTCTTTTTCATCACTGCAGTGTCTTATTCCTACCCAGTGGCTGAAGGAGTTCCAGTGGAGGCTCTTTCAGAAATCTGGCCTTATATTTTTTGTTATTTTCTCTCTTTAACATCTGGCAAGAGTGACATTTTAAAGCTTAGTGTTTTCACTGCAGCGTTAAGAATTCCCTTAGATATTTTCCTGCAAATTTGTTATTTTTCATCAGCAGGAAGCCCACAACTGCTGGAAGTGAGTGCTGATCTTCAGCCTGCTTAGCTTGGCACGAAGCCCGTGTGCCAAAGTTTTAGTGTGTGGCCTGATGGAGTCTCATTGCTGTGGTGACTGGGATAGCTGCTCCCAGGACTTCCCTGCTGAGAGGCTTGCAAACAAGCCAGGAGAGCAGTGAGGAAAACTGAGAGCCATGAGGAAAACTGAGAGCAACTTCACTCCATGGCTTTGGCATTTGTTGTGTGAAAGGGTCCTATGGTAGCATTGGTGATGACGGCCTGATATTAATCTTGAATACCTTTAAGATTTTCTGTGTTATTAAAACAATGGTGATGACGTTTGCTAATGGCACCACTAAGGGAAGGTCATGAGACGCCTTTGGAGCCCTCTGGCAGAAGTGCTTCAGGATCCCGGGCTGTGATTTCCAAAACAGCGTGGTAACAGAGAACATCAGGAGGCCTCAGGAGAAATTAGGCAAGATAATGTGATTGCTGAAAAATTAACACAAGCTGCAGTCATATGATAAAAGCTTTAAAAAGTTTTTTTCAAACTATATAAAGTAAACAGAAAAACGAAAAGTGACTCCCCAGGCAGGACTAAAATAGAGGCATTGTATCTGGTGAGGCTTAGTGCTATGGTATTCAGCATAATTTGAAAGTTGAGGTTGCTTTAAAATTTATAGTAGTTTTTAAAAAATTCTTGAAAAACTGCTTCATATTCTGTTTCCTGAAAGTGCAAAAGTTCCACTAAGTACAGTAGGTTTCCTTGTTTTCATGTGTTAATTCTGGTATTCTAAAAGCGTGCAAATGGCATTTGTCTTTGGATTTACAAAAACTCCAGATATTCAGAGTTTGAATTATTTAAACTCCCACAACACATGCACTTTTGCTTTTCAAGCTTGAGTTATAATTTAATTAAAAACTTCTGGTGCATCGCTAGCTATTTAAATATTAAAATGTTCCATGGATCACTTTCGATTATCTACCGCCATGAAATTCCTGAAGATGTCAGATTTTTAAGATTCCCAAAGTTGCACTTGGAATTGTCTGTTGATGCAAAGGGGACTGTGATAATTACATACATCCATTAGTATCAGCAGAGGAGATAAACTTTGGGGAGGCTTAATGGGCATGTCTCAGTGACAGCTAGCAAAGAACATTTGGCATGATTAAGGATGGATTTGAATGCACTTGAAAATATACTCTCATTATGGACGCCCAGTGGAAGTTGCACTACAAATGTTAAATTCCCCAGAAGAAGAGTTGTGTGGCAGGGAAGCTTTGAAATCCGCTGTGGCCGTCATCCAAATTACTCTCTTCTCTTTGTGTCTTTCCGCTGTCAGATTCACTTTGTGATGCCCAACTTGGCTCCCTGCATCTTTGAAAAGAGACAACCTGTTGGTTTCTGTGTTTCAGATTGTCCGAAGATACATCAAGGACTGGCTTGAAAGGAAGAAGCCTCCATTTGGTGCTATCAGCAGCTGTGTGCTCCTGATGATCATCTACACAACGTTCTGTGATACTTTTGCCAATCCAAATATTGACCTGGATAAGTTTAGCTTGATTATAATCGTGTTCATAAGTAAGTTCAGCCCTAAAGTGACTCTTTTTTTTTGTGTTTCACTTCTGTAACAAGCTACATGTAGTGGGGGAGCTGTGGGGATACTGGCATAGTGTTAGAGCTTCTAAAGCATCTAGTAAACCAGATTGCCAGGCTTCCTGGATGCATTCAGAGGGTCGAGTAAGCATTTAGAGAGGAATGAACCCTGCCATTTAGGTGTGCCTGAGGTTGCTCTGTGGCCCTTTCTTTCTGAAAGGGCTTAACAAGCATTTACTGGCATACTGGTTTTGGCTTCTTTGTTACTGAAGAGCCATAAAATACACAGATGTCACATTCCAAACAGCAACGAAAGATTTGGGGTTGGGCTGTTACTCAGAAGCACTATTATAATTTTTAAATTGTTCTTCCTTAGTGTATTATAAACCTAGAAACTAGTTGGGAATTGGGAGAATATGCTGATCTGTTTCTGTGGATGAGCACATTTCTTAGAGTTTCTTTTAGAAGCACTCAAGTCATTCAGCCTTAAATAACATCCACGTGAGAATAGGCTGCTGGTGTCCTTGCCACCAGCTGGAAACATGCTTGCAGATCTCTCCCTCCCAGGGAAAGGCAGTGCTGTACAGGCACTGTCTCCTCTCCCAGCAGGGAATTCCCATCTTGCTTCAGACTGTCCACAGACAGGAGTTTCAATTTGCAGGGAGGGGAGGTAGCTACAGTATACTTCAGTGTAAATGGCATCTCATACTTTAAAACTGTTAGATTTCAAGAAATCAGACCATCACCTACTTTGAGTTGTGTGTCTGCATATGTGTCTGTCTAATAAAAATAATGTATCTTCTACAAATCTCACCTCTACTAAAGCCAGTAGGAAATTCGTTCCTGCCCTTTGTGCATCAGATCTTAATTCTGTCCTATTTGTAACTTTTTTTTTTATTATGAAACACTATACCTGTGTAAAATAATACATGGAATTATAAATGGTACAATATAAATGCTTTATTCTAAAAGCAAAGGAATAGGAAGCAATGCTATGGAGCTTTTTTGGAAATGGAATAAATACTTCTTTGCACTGGCACCCAAGAAGGACCTTGCACTTAAATCAGTGCAGAAAAAGAATGGTACAGAGATTTTCAACTCAAACTTAACATGCAGACAAACTCAGAATGAAGTAATTTTATTGTACTCTGCTGATCACTACTTTGGAAAAAAAAAAGGTTTTTTTTCTTTGAAGAAGACTTGTTCTTCCTAGAACAGTTGATAAATAGTGTTTGCTTCGGTTGCCTTGCTTGGCCTTTATTTCTCTTCAAGACAACTCTGTACTTGTGACACATGGAATGAAATGTACCATTTGCTGTGGAATACCCTGAAAGTCATATCTACATGTTCATTGCCAGTGTGCGTAACTGTAATTTCTTAGTAAGAACATTAACATAAGCATTGGAATTACTTGGAACATATTAGACAATTGGATGGGGATTTTTTCTGGAATATTTATAAAACCAAGAACCAAGGAAGTTTTGGAGATGGGTATGCACATTTTATTCTAGAAGAAGTTTCTGTATCACCATTGGATGTGGCAGCAGGATGCGTGTATTGTGTTACACCAGGAAGTGAAATTAGCACGAGGGGTTTGAGGTGAAACTGAGTTTGTTATTCTGCTGATTAATGTTTTTTATGTAATTTTTATGCTAATATTCTAGCCACAGCAAAATATTCACAAGGAATAATTGGTAGCAACACATGCTTATTGCTTTACAGAATTATGTGTAATAAGGGATTGGTTTTTTCTGTGCATATTAAATTAATGTACTTAGTTGGAGAAAAACAATAATTCAGGAACAATGGATTGCTCCTTTAGTTCATGAAGGAGGAATTAAGTGCATGCTGAGGTGACATTTATACATTCTAGGAAATGTATGTAGGAGAATAGAAAATGTAACTGGTAATAGCTAATATTTCCCAGTTTAAACTGAAGTCAAAGTCAAATGCATTGTCTTGACTTGCTCTGCCCTATGGGGTATGTCAGCCTTACTGCATTCATGAGTTTTGCAAGGAATAGGGAGAGGACCCACCCCAGATTCTGCTGCAAGTAAAAGCCTTTTCCCCAAAACCCACAAACTCAGAATTCTAAGACCTGTGCAGGTCACGGGGTCTCTCTTTCAGCCTAGGGTGATGCTCATGGAAGCCACCAGCTTCTGCTCATATCTCTACAGTCCAAGGGTGGGCTCTGTGTCCCTCAGACCCCCTGTGGGTGTCAGCAGAACTGGCAGAGAGAAGAGCTCCCCTTGGGATGCTCCCAACTACCTGCACTTAGAGAGCTGACTGAGCTTGAAGGAAATGTCTGACACACACTGCCCAGCCCAGGAATTAGCCTTTGTCTCAGAGAGAATTCAAACATCTATGATGATCTTCTCTTCCTCTCCCCATGAATGATCATGATTAATATACTCAGGGCTGAGAATATTTATTTGGATCATCCTTACACACTGTGCTTTCTCCTGTAAAATAGCAAGTCTAAATGCTCAGTAACCAGAGCATGTCTTGACAGATTTTATGTCTGTCAATAAGCAAAACTTGTGCGAGGAGCTGTGCAGCATATGCATTATTTCCTTCCATTCATTGTCTCAAGAAATGCTCAGTTCAGAGGATTTACTCCAGGAAGAACTTGTGCAACCATAACATTATTTCTAGCTTCCCTGGATATAATGATCTGTGTTGTTCTTCCAGGCAGTCTTTAAAGGTTGTCTGTCAGTGGATTTCTCTGGACAGACTTGGTCCAGCCTCGTTTCTGACCTGTAGTATGGGAACAAAAGGCATGGACATGGTAATTACAATTGTGGTCTAATTTTACCTTGTTTCTCTTACAGTATTTTCTGTTCAGATGAGCTTCATGTTTTTGACTTTCCTCTTCTCCACAAGGTAATTGAATATGCTGAATCCCAACTTTTGAATATTTCTTTTGTGCAGTATCTTTGGTTTGGGTGACAAAGTTTATGCAAATGTGTAAAGGCAGGTTTCTGAGTAGGGGTGACCTCATTTTGGTATTTCATATTGTCCTTACTGCATTTTCTCTGTTAGAGTTTCATAGGCTAAGAGAGCAGGACCTGAATTCTGTTCTTTCTTGTGTGTTAATTACAGAGTTGTTAAATCTCAATCAATCACTGCTATACCTCATCTACTGAAAAAAATGGATTTGCACAGATGTCACTGAAGGTATAATTTGCCCTGCAGACATGCTGATGACATATGAGAGAGAAAACTGAGTTTGACTTTTTACATCTCAAGATACATTTGCTGTGCTGGCAATCCACTCCTCTCTATATATGTCAAATTTGCTACATTTATATGGTGATTCTTTAAAGACAGCTGTCCTGAACTAATGTTTGGTAGAGCTTTTTTTTTATTATTTTTTAAAATATCAACCAGGAAGGGCAGTTGTACATTCACTTCTCAAAAACTAGTACTGTGAGAATGGTGTTACCCATTGACTCAGAGCATCACTAGTGCTGGTAGAGGTAGCCACAGTTGTCCTCTCACTTAGGTTTACTGGAATATTTGTTTTAGCAGCACTCTTCTGAAAGGAGAGTGCCACAATACAGCAGACTCCAAGCATATGCTCTATATGAATTATACAATATCCATAAGAGAGAATCACAAAGAAGGGTAAAGTGTCTTAGAGATACTTAGGCTTTTTTTAGTGCCACAAGAAAATTTCTCTGTGACAAGATCATATCCTAGCTTAAAGGGCATTTTTAAATAACTTCTGAACTGCTAGACCTAACCTGGGGGGACAATATGCCCCAACTGTGAAATCTAAAACACCTTAAGCAATAACCAGTTCAGTATGGTGACTATTTAGAATCTCGTAGAATTACTCCTAATTTGGAGCAAAGGGTGATCTATTGGCCAGTCATATCTCTCTCTCTATATATGTCATTTTTTCACCCCTCCCAGCCTTAGTCCCAGTGTTTAAACCCATAGATGTAGTTTTTCTCTGAAGTGGAAGCTAACTCCTTAGTGTAGGCTCAATATATTGTCCAAACTGAGCATTTTGTTACTGTTCCATACTAGAAAAAGAAATAATAGGTCACTTTCTCTTCTTTTGTGGTGGCAAGTGGCCTCCACTGTGATATTTTTGCGTGTTTGACAAAATAAACTTGGCTGCAATAAAGTTGTGTCCTACACACCATGTCTTCAAAATTACTATCCTTCACATGGGAGTGTATTCATTAGAGAGCTCGCCACAGCAGAGAAACAATTCTGCTAAAAAAAATAAATCAAACACTACTGTTCATTTATGGGTGGAATTATTTCTATCACTAGACTGATCAAAGTGATGTGAACATGGATATGGATCCTCAAAGTAATAAATTTGATATATGCTGTTTTAAGAAGGTTTTTGCTATCAGAGGTTATTAAAACTCTTTCATTTTGTAGGAATAACTCTACTTTCACACCAGCAGACACAGTGGCTATCGTTTTCTGTTCCACACACAAATCCCTCACCCTGGGTAAGTCAAGAGATAAGCTTGTGAGGAAACAACCGTAACATTCATGCCTTGCTGTGTTGAAAAAAAAAATGGTTTAGTTGCTGGTTTTTCTGCTTAAATGGTTTTGGGTTTAGTGTGACAAGTACTGCTACCAGTATGATACTAATAGTAGGATAATATTCTTGCACAGATAAAATTAATGCTTCCTACAGGGCAGAGAACAGCTGAGATTTTGGTGGTTTTGGAGTAAGACCACCTGGTTTGTGGAAAGCTGTATTTTTCTTTCTGTTCTTACTCTGCTCTGTTGCCTAATCCAATGCTGATAAAATTTCAGGTTTGTTTCTGAAGAGATTGCAAAGTGTATCTGCCCAGTTTGACAGTAAAATCTTACATCTGAAAGCTGGGATGTACAAGTGAAAATCAAAGGACATAGTGTATTCAGAAATCAAAAATAGACAATACTCTTTTGCTTGACATGAGCAAAATGTATATGTTGAAGTCTGCAGATACTTTGGATAGCTTTCTTTCTTGGCATTCATTTGTCAAAACATCATAGAGATATTTGTCACTTATGACCCCATAGTGATAATAGAATGTTCTGATGGATATTCAGAAAATATTGTTAAATCAGAAATGCTTACAGCCACTTGCTGCTGGTTCGTACATTATGTTCAGTCAGGGACACAACTGGATTGTTTTCAGATTATGAAATCAGATGTTTGGTAAAGCATATATGACTGAATATCTGACTCTTTTCAAGAGTGTATCTGTGAAAGAGGAACACAGCTAGTGTCAATAACAAAGGTAAGAGCTCAGCCTGAAACAGGGGAAGAACAAGTTGGGACTTAGATGTTTTCAAGTCAGTTTGATAGCGCGAAACTCACCTCAGGGTTTTCTGCTTCAGCCAGGCCTGTACTGCAGAACTCAAAGTCTGTGGGAAGTGAAGGAGTTCCTGGAAGACAAGGAAAAGTCAAACAAAATGTCTCTTTTTATAGTGGAAATGAGGAGGGGACGAGGAATTCTAGATCAGTGAGTTTTAACTTTGTTTTGTAGAAAAACTACTGAACCAAGTCATTAAATAAATTATTTTAACAGTGTAGGAAGAACAAGGAAATGAGTAACATCCCCATAGCTTTGTCAAATACATAGCATACTAAACCAACCTACCTTCCTTTCACATAGGGTCCTGTGGGTTGCAGAGAAGTAGCAAAAGTTGTGTGGCTTGAGAGTGTTATGGCTTTTGATATTTGCACAATATTTTGGGCTTCATAATTCAAAAATTGTGTGGACTAACTGGAAAGAGATCAGAAAAGAGTGCCATGAATGATCACAGACCTCAAGAACATGACCCCAGAGGTAGATTGAAGCAGTTTGGATTGTTGAGAGAAGATAACTGAAATACTGCAGTGATCTTCAAATGCATAAAAGGTTGATGCAAAGAAGGAATAAAGTAACTCTGTCACAGTGGACTTTGTAAAGGGAAGGACTTTGTTACAGTGATGATGATTTAAGCTAACAATCAGGGAAACCTGTCTAGTATGAAACAGTTCAGCTTTGGAATATGTTGCCTATTGATGTCTTCAATCTCCTATCATTGTAGACAAGCCTCAGATGGGAATTAAATAGCTGGAGTTGATCCTGCCTTGGAGCAGAACATAGATAAAATTATATCGGTCTTTTCCAGCCAGATGTTGTATGAAACTGAGTTTCGACTAACGTTGGAACCCAGGGCACAGGGAATGTTTCTCTGTCTGTTCTGACAAACCCTGATCCTNACTAATAAAGGAGCTTGTTCTCAGGACTTATATTTGTGGAAAGCAACTGCACACGTAAGTCATAACACACTGCTGTGTTTGCTGTTTGGAGGTGTGTATGAACTTAGGGCACAACTGTGATACTACAGAAGAAAAGCTGGAGAAGCTGGTTGTGTTTAACAGCACAAATGTGCAAGTTTTCCCTTCTCTCCTCAGTGAGAAGTTTCATATATGCTCTGTTGCATATTTCTGCCAGCTTGCCATGACACTAAGAAAACAAGCACAAAGCCTTTTTAAATATTTAAGTCCTAAAGGGGCTTGCCATCACCCCCCAAAAAATGAGGACTGTTCATTCCTTTTACTCACTCTACCAAGCATCCTTATGCTGCCTGTCTTGACCTGACTCTGTGCACACAGCTGAGTCAGTTCACTTTTCTTCTGCTACTACATTCTCAATTTTTTATATCATTTTCTTTTTTAAAAGAACTTAGTTTGAGGTTCCTAGCTCCTTTGACCTTTTGGTTCACATTTTCTCTATTCCAAGTTACTGCTCATATTAGCATAGCCTTATGAGCCAGCTTTTGTATTCTGCAGCTTTCTTTGCCCGAGTACACCAGCAAAATACTTTGGCCACCTGGACTTCAAGGACTCCTGCAGCTTCTCCTCAGCCATAAATACCATTTTTCCCTAGTCCAGATATCCCATGTCTAAGTGTGCAGGTTGAAGTGGAACAGGTAGATGGTGGAATGTGGTACCGTGGGGCTGTTTCTAAGCTATGGACTGTTGTGTCTGTCACCTTTGGGGCAGACTGCTTTCCAGTCATCCTGGGAGAGGAATGGGGAAATGCTCCTTTTGGCAGTCCCCTGGGAGCCTGTCCTTGGTAAGCCTGAAGCACCTGCTGGTCTTGTGTGCACCCCTGCTCCATGAGTGTCCAGGTGTGCCTGATGTGTATCATATTGCAGCTGGCTGATATTTTACTCTGTTTGATACTAGTACCAATTCCAGGTAACATAGAGCTGTATAAAAACAAGTCAGTATGAAAACAAGGAGTATTTGGTCTTACAAAGCCAGGGTGTGCTGAGGCATGCACCTGAGCTGATGATGCAAACAGGTATGTTACCCAGAGCAGGCAGCATTTTTCCTTCCCTGAAGGTGGGAGCAGAGTAGATTTAATTCATTTTTAAGGATTTTTGAATGACACTTTCTGAATGACACTTAAACCCTGTCCACCCTGGTCTTAGCAGAAACAAGACAAGCACAGGCATTTTGGCACTTACTCTTCTGCTGTTCTGGCACATTTCTGCTTGTCCGTAGGCGTTTATTATAAACCATGCAACAAGAGATCTTCTGCTCGCTTATGGTAAAGAGGTCTTTTCCTTCTCCCTCTGTCACTGCAATGCCTGAAAGCACAAACATGGCTCACGCTCTCATTTCACATCTGTTGTGGAGCTCTGCTTTGTTTGTCTTCAAGATTCCAGTGGTAATGTATAAATGACCCCCCAACACTTGTTCTTTCTCTTTGAAACTGATTTCTCTCAGTTGGCAGCTGAAACTCCAAATAGGTATGTCTGACCCATTCCCTGGGGAGCTGAGAATGGCACCAACTAAAGTGGGAGACGAGCTGACGGCTTTAAAGCTTTAGAAGTGGTAATAGGAGAGGCATGAGAAGACTTTTGTAAGTCACTTTCTCCCACACCATATTATGAAACCAACTAATTCCCATGCAGTGCATGCTCATGAGGCCAACTGCCACTTCCACTGTTGCATCCATGAATAAGTGCTTGCTCTGCACGGAGATGAGTGCTGTTCCCATATGCTGGGTTTTATTTTGTAGACAGAACAGTTGACACACTTTTTGTCTCAAAGATCAGAGTGCAGGGCGTGTTTGTGTAAGGACAAATTGCACAGGATAGGTGCCTTTGTGTTCCTTAGCTGGGAGCACAAGCTGGTACCTCTGCATAGAGCTGGGTGCTTCAGCAGGGTTTTGTATAAAGGGCATTTTCTTTGTATACCCTTTGTATGAAGGGTATTTTCTGCACACGTGCAGAAAAACCAATGTTTATTTGCATTTCACCTAATGAGTGAAGCAGGATATAAACTTGCAAGGAAGCCAAGATAAATATAGTATCCACAATGGCCTCTGGCATTTTCACCCCCACATTGTTCCCTTTCTCTGCTTCTCCCTGCTCACATATATGCACCATACATGTGAGCACACACATATGCAGACATTTGATGCATGGCTTTTATTAGTGCATTTGCCATTGATTGATTAGTACTTAGTATTAGTACTTCTTCTATTGATTGATTGCAGATGAAGTGACTATTTGACCTTTAATTATGAGCCTTGCTATTGAAAATGACATTGAGCTATGGCTTCACATAATCCATCTGGAAAGCCCGACATGATGCCATTCCCTGGAGTTCATTCAGTGAGAAGAGAAGAGGCCTCAAGGAAGTGCAAAGCTATCACTGTGCCTCATTTAAAAAAATACTGCAGTTGTTGCTTGCACTTACACAAAAGTTGCAGCTAAATACAGAAACGTTATTTTATTTTTTGGAGAGAGTGAATTGCTAGCTAGAAGTTATAACTCTGAAAGGAAAATTCAGTATTGTCAAAAAATATATATTTGCTTTAATTCTTGGTATTTACTATGTAAAATTATTTTATCAGCAAAAATCAAAGTACTGTTACCTATTTTGGCTATCACAACGGCAAATATTAATAACTGGAGGTGTAATGAACAGCAGATTGGTAAAACAAAACAGCAAAAATAACCCTACCTAATAATAAGATTGGGGTATTGTTTGTGATGGAGGATGTATTTTTCCTCATTTGGATTCAGCAGCGTAGCAGTTCTCTCACCGTGAAACCCTTCAAGTAATACAATCAAAGTTTCTAACTGACCAAGCGCTTTCAGCAAGAATAGAGTTCACCCCAGAAATAAAAGCCAGAACACCAACCTTCGTCTTAATTTAATTCAAATTTATTTTTTAAATACTCAGTTTCTTACTGCTCAAGTACTTGAGCAATGGCCTGTATTTGAACAATTCTTAAAAGCCTGATGTAGTGCACAAGTAGATTCAGAGAGGAATGTCTGCAAGGGGACCATCCAGGCTGTGGATTAATCAGCCTGTGCCTTCCCCCAAGCTGCCCAGCTGCACAGTGGGACAGAGGGCATGCTGACATATAGCTTCAATCTGCTCCCAGGTATCTGTAGTTTTCTATCATGCTTTCTACAGATATCACCTTATAAGATTTCATCAGGATAAATAATATATTGAAATGCTATACCAATCCGTTGTAGACTCTTTTTATTTTATGGTGATAATCACCTTTCTCCTTTAAATAGAAAAATGCTAAAATATGCTAACTTGTGCTAAGATAAAAGGTGGATGATTTTAAAAAGGAGGCATCTCTTAATCATTCTGTAATAGAAAGGTAAGATGGCAAAATCATGTGTGTTGCCCTAAGCAAGTATTGAGGCTGTTCTCTGGTATTTTTGGAGTGTAGTGGCTTTTCTCTGCTTCTGGTAGAGAACTTTCCTCTAAGGCAATTATTCATCAAGGTCCTCTGCCTTTCACATAAAGATAGAGAAAATAATCCTGGTTAATTGCTCCCTCAAAGTTTTCAACAGTAAGACTTTTGATGCTGTTTTTTACCTTCAGAATTTTGCCATGAGTGTTGGACAGGAGACTACTACATAGTGTCATACTTCTTGGTGTTGGTAGTGCTTGAATTTGCATTTGTAACTTTTACAAGCTTTTAGTCTCATTGCTTCCCTAGGTGTCTGATAGGGTGATGTAAGTAAAAATGATCTGCTTACTCCTCTGCCTGGAACTGGTGGGTGCTGTCCCTTGGGGTAGAGGGAAGCTGATGGGAGGAGAATGCTTCAAAGAATGAGTGTAAAGGCTGTGTCTGGACCTCTCACTGCTGCCCAGAGAGTTAGGAACTCGCCCATTTCTCCTTCTGAGATCCCTCAGGAGTGGGCTTAGTGAGTGCTAGAACCTTTTTTAAGTTTTGATATGGCGATTCTTTGGGCCAAAATGAAATCTTTTTCACATCACTTCAGTCTTTGCCCAGCATTTGCTTGGGAAGGAACAGCAGGTTATTGTCTGGGCTTTTTCCTGAGCTCTGTGATTCTCCTCTCTGTCTCTGGAAAAATAAGAACCGAGAGATTTGTGTTACATGAGATGACAGTGGGGAGAACAGAAGCATCTTGATCTACTGCACTTTTCTCATGTTAGCATCTTTCTTTTGTAGGCAGGTGAGTCACATTTCTTAGCTTGGCAGTCTTCTAGAGCCAACATTTGGTTCTTACCCACCAGTATTATCAGTCAGGTTATCACCAAGTAACTGTCATGTCTTCTCTCTCAGCAGACCTCAAAAAATGCCTGGGAAATGCTGTTACCTATTTCCAGTACAGCTGCAAAACCATGTATATCTGGATATATATGATACAAGGTTTTATATAGATATGTTTACCTATATCAGAATATTAGCAAACTGAAATATAGACAGAAGATTTCTGTAACTGGGGATAGGGTGAGTGTTTCCTGCTTGCACACACCAATCACTATCTTGCACATGGAAGCATTTCTGCAATACTTACACTATCCCTAATGTGGGGGGACTATCTTCACAGGAAGTCAAACTGACAGTTTTGGGTAGGCTGTGGTCACTGGGATTGTCTGTACCGGAGCATCTCTCTTATTTTCTCTCATTACTCATGTGTGGCTGGCCCCTGTTTGCCTCCTTCGGAGCAGAGCATCCCTGGGTCTGAACTTTGCAGAAGGAAATGTGCTGGCAGGCCAGTCTGACTGTAGGAAATAGCATAATCCAGTGAGTTATGGTGGCTTTTGGGCACAGAATACCTGGCTCTCCCTTGGTTTTTTTAACCACAACTATCACAATCTAGTACATTTAATCTGTTGCAGCTTAGTCAATTTTGACCTCTCTGTGATTCCAGAAGGGGAAATACTACAGCAAGTTCGGGAATCTCCTTTCCTTTCTGACCTGAAACATATGTTTCTTTGATTAGACTTAGAATGTGGCAAGAAATTCTGTTCCAGCTCCCAGGGCTTCCTTTTCATCTGTATAGGTTTTTTATTAATATTTAGAAAGTTTGCCTGCAGCAGTACTAAAATGTGCATCAGAGGACAACAGTTGTTTACTGTGTTTGAACTGAAGAATCTCTCCCAGGAGATCTCATTCACTTGAAGTTTACATCTCTCAATCTCGACTTGCAGAAAGAGATCGATGAATAACAATTGTCATTTCAGAGTTGCACCTCTCCAATTATTTATTTGGTTGTGTGTCTTTCCAAAAGTACATGTAATTGGATCAGACACTAAAAACCAGATTGCAGGTTTTTAATGACAGCAAGCTCATACTTCTTTATAATGAAATAAAAAAAGTAAACACACATATCCATCTGTAAAATGATAATGACACAGGAGCTCTCCCTCCCCACCTAAAACAGTTAAAGTTAATTTATCTACTTTTAGAAACTACATTATATTCAGCAGACAGCTGGCAGGTTACCCTTGGGAAGATCCATGCTTGGACATGACTCGAGTTGGGTTTTTTTTTTTTACCTCAAGCTGGCAGAGGCTACAAGTGTCACCCATACTAAAGCTGGTGACTATCAAAGATGATGTTGAGTCTCCCTGAGAGAGTTGTATCAACATTTGCTGCTCTCAGTGCACCTTCTGGCAGCCAGTCTGAGCTGCTGACTCCAGACACTTCTAAGGCAGTGGGTGCAAAGATGTGAGAAATCAACAGCAGCAGTGAAATCTAGAAATCTCCTGTTGCAGGATAATTTAGGAGTCTGGAATAGGGATCCAGCTCTAAAAGCTGCCATGACCACTGCAAGCACACAACCTTATCCACAGAGTTTTAGAAGAGGAGATAGTATCCTATAAGATTTCAAGGTGTAGGAAGCTGTTTTCTCAAAATGCCCTCCCAAATGGAGCAGTAAGATTTTCTGGCCTCATATTCTTTTTTTTGGCTACATAAATTAGAAGAATAAAGGAAAAATTATAGGATTTTCCATTATGAAAAGAAGGGTTTTCCTGGTTTACTATTCATGATGAATTTGTGTATCATGTTTTTCTTTGCATGAAGGTTAGGTGGAGAAAAAGCTTTAAAAAAATCTGATGAAAATATAGTATGAAACAGGTTGGAGCATAAACCTTTCCTGCCTGTTTACAAATATAATAAGAACAACTATAAAACATGTTTTAATGGGTTTTTAAAGTAATATGTGTAGATAAATCTATGTAATCAAAACTTTAACACTGTAAAATCTTAGCCTCAGCTGGGTGTGGAAGGGCAGTAGTGTTCAACAAAATAATCAAATAAATCAAATCTCAGTTTTGTGGGTTTAGGTTGCTTGTCCATCTCTTTGTCCAGAATTCCTTTCATTAGCAGGTTTCCTGTATTGAACCTCTAGAAAGGGCTTTAAATTACATTAATTTTAGCTTTGTAGCTTGCTTATTGATAGGAAATTTGTAATTCATTATCAATTTGCTGTCTGTGCTTTGAGTAGGGGGTGTGTGTATGTAGAGTGAGCTGATATCCAAGCAATAAAAAAAAGCACTGAAGTGTGAGTGTGGGCTTACAACATTGCTATATCCACATTGTGGTGCCAACTTAAGAATAAGTCACATATGAAAAATTACTTAGGGTGTTCAAATCATTCCTGAACTCCCTGTTAACTAATTCCTACCACCATATTGTCAACCAGGTGGAGGTGTTCTGGAGTCTCAGGCACCAATCTTCAGTCGTTGGTGTTAAATGTGTCATTGTTAGCAGCTGGTAAGATTGCCTGTGCTGTTCATTAAACATCACTTCCAATCTGAATGCAGAAACATACAAACTGTACTTTCTTTCTCTTCCTCCCAGCTTTTGCAGTTTTATTTCCTTAAAACTTTGATAGTATCAAGATGTGCTGTTCCCTGGTAACTGTACTTATATTGCACTTGAATTACTGATTTCTGTATGAGTATAGTGGACCAGTTAACTGAAGAAAAAGAATGAGCAAAAGCATTCAAAGCATATTAGGTTTTCATCTTTTTTAAATTCTTGTTAAAGTTACAGCAAAAGGAAAAGTCTCTTTCTCATTAATTTCTCTTCCTCCTTTACTTAAATATTAAACCAGTCCAGTCTCTTATAACAAACCATAAATTCTTGCATCCCACAGAACTGTATGGCCAGTGTGTGGCCATTTCACTGATTAAGGACAGAGCCTTCCCAGTAATTCTAGCCCTGCAAAGAGGTAAATCATTTAATGTCATGCAAGGGGATTGTTCTTTCCCAAAGAGAGGGAAATGGTTTTGAAGATTAGGGTCCACACCTCCAAAGTGAGCAAGGACAGCCTCCATTTTGCAGTTTTCCCCTGCAGTTCTTCTAGTCTCTTAACATCCCACAGTCCCTTGTGTAATCTCCCCCTCAGATGTTTATTTGTATCACCCCATGAGCCTGGTTTTTGCTTTCCATTACAATTGTTACTGGCCTGAAATATGAAAACATACTGAAAAAAATTGTCTTTTTTTCCCTGAGAACATTTTAGGCATGAGTCTTCTTCATACAGCATGTATGTGTGCAAAAGGACACAATTCTCCCTGCAATGTAATGTGATCTCAAATTACATTGGAAGGTGCTTTCTACTCAGTAGCAAACAAGTATTTGCATTGTTAGAGGTTGTCAGGTATGATTTAGCTATTCCCATACCTGAAAGAAACTGTTCCTTAAGGAAAAGCATTTAACTTGAATTCAGGGTGTACTTTGGAGAGGACATGGATGTAGGAAAAAGAATCCAGTTAATTTGTCAAAGGCATCTTTTTCTATCGTGATCTCAGTATGTCATAGCACAGTCTGAACGAGGACAAGAAACATCTATCCCTGGTTTGGCTTCACTGAGGACAGGCATAGTATGTGACCTTCTGTCTCCTCAAAACTAACCACAGCAACGATTTGCCTGGGAAGAAACAGGGAAACCCTTAAGAAAGTTTTCAAGTGAGATGAGCAGTATCTTGCTGTTCTGGCAGCTCTCTGCCTGAGCAGCTCTTTTCTAATCCTCTAAATAGGGCACTGGCTGGGTCTTACCAGCCCTTCTCACCACACAGTCACTGGGCTCCATGCAGAGCTGTTCTGGAAGTTGGCAGTCAGATTTCAGGAGCTCATTTGGCGCTGTCTTTGCAGCATGAATTCAGACCCCTCCCTGCTCTGGCGGCCTGGGAGAGGTTCAGCATAATGTATGCCCCTCTTTACAGGCCTTTTCTCAGATGAAAAAAGAAATAGCTGTTTGACCAATAGTGTTCCTTTCACATCAATCCCTGAGAGGATCCTTCAGTAAGAGAGTAGCATGGAGAGCGTCAGAGAAGCTACCATCATGCACTTGATTCATTTTGTGTATTGCACTTGAAGACTGTAGCAACTGAGAGTTCTGAAATGCATTGACAAGTACAAGGGAGAGGTAAAAATTCAGAGGCTAAAGCTTTTCTTCCAAGTATTTCCACTGCCTCTTTGTGAGAGTTCTTTGGCATTCTGATTCCTGAATGCCTGATAGTTCCATAGCCCTAGGATGACCTCTTTGTTTCGCCCCAAATCTCTTTTCCTGAAAAGAAATGCTGCAGCCTTTTGTGATGTGGAATGTGTTTCAGTAATGTAAGCAATAAAGGTTTAGGATAAATTGTTTGTTATGAAGACATTGAAGGGAAAAAACCTACACAGTGAAGTATGGAAGTAGAGCACTAGCAATAATTCTGCTTTGGGTGTGAGAGATAATGGCCTGTGTTTTGGTGGTAATAAAAATGTTCTATTAAGTTCTCTGAACCCATTGCAATGTGATAGAAAACAGCAAATGATGAAACAGTGCTTTAAGGGGAGCTTACACATCCAGTGAGCATAAAATAAACATATTAAAGCAAAAAAAAGCCCTGATTTCCAGTACTTATTGTTTTATCATTTCCATCATGGGATAGGATAAAAGAAAACTCCTTCTTGCTTGTTAGAAGAAGAAAGCTCCTACTTGAAGTTCTTACTTGGCAGATGTCAGTTGAAAGCTCTGCTAAGGAATATGCTGCAATGTCAAATTCTGTTGGGTAATTTTAGACAAATGTGTCATGTGTGACATGGAAATATGGCATGCTGTACATTAGTGATTTCCCAAGTGTTTCGATCAGGTAGTAATGTGCTGAGAAAGTGCTCTTTATCTCTCCACACTGTGTACTTGTATAGCAGTGGGGAAAGGCTTTTGGTAGAAATTACTTTAGTCAGAAAAAGAATCCATTTACAATATGTGCCTTCTAACATCTTTCAGACAATGCATTGTATTAAAGAGGCATTTTTTGATTAATGTTTTATAAACATTTTTCAGCATGACAGCTTAAAGTCCCTGTAAAATTGTAAATGCGTGCATAGTGCTCACTTCCATAAAGTCAAATGCCATCTCATAAAGTCTAGTTGGATCCTGTCAGTGACAGTGACACAGAATCAGAACCTTGGAGCATTAAAATTAATTTGCTTCATTTATATTACTGCAGTGATAGCTAGATGAAAAGAGTCCTATATTTAAATTATCTTTAAAATACCGTCAAATCTTTTAGGGTTTTTTACTATTATTATTATTTTACAGTTAACTAAATGTAGTGAAGTGCAGCATAATATTTTCATGGGCCTTTTAGGAAATGTGAAAGTAGCAAAGGGGAAAGGGGAGGATCTGGGAGGCTATACTGGGTGCAAACTGGGGGAAGGATTAAGTAGCTTTCAATTGAGCAGGTTATTCGAGAAGCAGTGGCCTTTGCCCAGGGCTGATAACCTACAGCCTTGGAGCCAAACTGGAGCACCTTGGAGGGGTGGAGAGCAAAGAGGGCTCTCCTATACTGGCATGCAAGAGCAGTTCTCTCACTCTTCCTTGCAGCTGTTGAAGGTCATGGATAAACAGTGTTTTCTTTGCTTTCCTCAGGTTTGCAAAGTGCTTAATGTGGAAAAAAATCCCAGCTGAGTGAGGACACAAGAAAGGGAGAAAACTGAAATGTGCTCCCTGACACAGGCCTGTCCTCTTCTCACTGCTGCAATGGGACTGTGATGTTGGTGTCCCTGCCCTTAGTGGAACTACGTGATTTTAGTGGAAGTACCCAAAACTTACATGGCTGCAATGAGTAGAATCAAAGGTCTTGGGAAGCAAACCCTTGGAGGCTGAAAGCATGGGAGTGGAGGAGGGAAAAGGAGGAAGGGAGAAAACATAAACAGAAAAAGAGCCTCTGAATATCAGGGCTAAAAAGCAAGGAGGAAGATGGGAACGTGGGGGAACACTGGTAGGAGAAACATACCCAAACAAAGGGGGAGAGGGAAATTTGGGGTAAAAAGCTGGGAATACCAATGATCTTGTTTGAAAGGGATACCAGTACAACCATCTTTGGTTTTTCTCCCTTCTGCTGCAGCTCTCTGTAGTTTTAGTCAGATGTGGTGCTGCTGTCTCATCCCACTCCTTTCCTTGGAGGATGGGAAACTCGTTAAACCCCTACTTTGAGCAAAGTTGACCAATTTAGCACCAACTTTGTTATTCAGGTCTCATGATATTTAGTGAGTGAGGGTCTTTGGCAGAGAGTGGAATCAGATTGCTGGAAGCTTGTAACTCCATAAACCACAGCAGCATGAATGGGTGTTTGTGGCATGAGCCTTCAGTGTTTGTTTTTCTCCCAAGTGTTTATATAGTATATTTTTATACATATATATATATCTATGAGAAAAATGTAGTTGTTTTTGTGTTTCATTTTAAAAGAGGTAAAAGTAACTATTAGAGCGTGTTTTGCCTAATTAGATATTTGCATGGGTTCTATATGTTTGGAAAACTTTAGCAGTCATACTGATGCTTGCAGCAACTACATATCGCTACTAAAAAGTTTAGATGGCATTTTTAAAAATAAATAAAACTTATGCTGTTTAGTTTAGCTTTGTGGTGATATTACTGACACAGGTGTTTGTGACGACACTATGGGGATCTCTGTCATGAAATATTTTCTGAGAGAGTTGCATACTGGCAAAGTTGGAACTATAAAGATCAGAAAGTGCATGAAAAGGCAACAAGATTGGGTTTCTTTCTTTCCATTAGACTAGTCCTTACCTGCAAAAATTATTATTATTCCTTCTTTTGACCAATTAGCATTTCCTGGTAAATAATAGGAATTTTAATTGCATATTAGTAGCTTTCAGGAACCCGTTGTTGTGACATATATTTAAACAAGCTGTGAATTAAGAACCTCTTTCTACCCAGTGATCTAATTATACTGTCACGCTAATTATAGTATTTTGTATTTATATTTGACAACTTTAATTTTCTTTTCTTAGTTTACAGAAATAGTTTTCCTCAAGAGAATTTACCTTTTAAGCTGGAATTTCTTGTATTTCTTTCAGAGAATGTACAGTTGTCTAAAGCATGTCTCAGTCACTTTGGATGCATTCTGTTCACATCTCTGCCATTAGCTTCTGTGTGGTCTTAGGCTAGTCATTGTAGTATTTCTGATTCTCTGTAGGAGCCTTCTTCAGCTTTCTAAAATGTTTTGGATCTGTGGATGAAATTGCACTACCAAAACACCAGGTACTGTCTTACAAACAGAAATACAGCATGTTCATAGCTTGGGACTCCAGTGTATTTTTCTGTGATTAGAAAATAGAAAAGGACCCCTGAGGGTCAATTTGAGATGTGGAAACGCAATAAAACCTTTGTCTGTTTACAAAAACAGTGTGATGGGCATTTGAAGTAAATTACATGCCTTAATATAATGCAAATGCCCATTTAATGTCTATCTAAATACTATTTATTCACAAGCCCCAGAAATTAGTATTAATAATAAGCAATTGTGTGATAAGTCTATGATGTTGTTTTGAAGATAATTATAATACTGAAATAAAACATGCAAGCTTTTATTTATTTGATTTAATCCATCCCTGCAAATGTGAAGTGAAGGATACTAGCATAGGCATGAGATTTTTAGTGGTGTAATGTGATGAAGCTAATAATAGTAATAATTACAAGAAATGGTGCTGTGGGAACATCATGAAGATTTCAGCAAGCCTAGACACATGTCAACAATAGTGGGGTGCTGGTGAAGTGGTAATATTCAACCAATAAGCTGTTTGCTGACATATGGAAGGCTCAACGTTATTAAAGGAAACCTGAAATGGTGTTGAGAATGGGAGTTTATCCAAGATATAAAGAAAAGTTTCCATAAATATGACAGCTTTGGCTGATCTGAAACCTCTCCTCCTGGGGAAATGGAGGGTATGTGGCACAAAGCTCAGTGTTTTGTCATTACTGAGAAAGAAGAGAAGGCAGAGCCAGGCTGGATGGGGATTGGAGCAACCTGGTCTGGTGGAAGAGGTCCCTGTGGCAGGGGGCTGGAACAAGATGATCTTTGAGGTCCCTTCCAACCCAAACCACTCTGTGATTCTATGAGACACTCAGATGAGCTCTGTGAAAACTGTGTGTAGTCTGCTTCGCTTCGAGGCTGATGCGGGCAGAGGACTCCTAGAGAGACATTTAAAATGAGAGAGAAAATAAGGTGCATTCTCAGGAGGCTCCTGAGGAATCACAGCTGCTCTTGTTGGCAGCTGTGCAAATATCTGTTCAGACAAGACAGAACTGGTTGCAGGTTTTGTCCACACCTGCACTTTGTGGAGCATGGTAGCAAAGTTCCAAGATTTAAACAGATAATTTTGAACAGTAATATGTTCAAAGTAATATGTTCAGTAATGAAACCATAATTGGTTTCATTTCTGGAGAAGTGAATAAAACTTATTTTTACATATCACATCATCAAGCAGGAAGACTGTGCATGTAGATGTCTGATAGAATTAGCAATGTTGAGTGCAAATTCCAGCTCTTGGAAAAAATGGCCCATCTCTCAGTCTTAGCAGTCACTTCTTCCAGCATCTAGCAACTTCTGTACTCCAGCTGCTGCCTAACTCTTTGTGGGCAGGATCACTTTATGTTGCTCACCCAGTTGACTAAACCTTTTCTGTCTCATGGATCAGTCAAAGCAGGGAAGGCTCTTGTTTGGATGCTCACCAGGTGGAGGGAATGTACAAGCAAAACATGACCCTCCTCCAGTGGAGAACAGACCAAAGGAAGGTTGCGAATGTTACAGGCAGGAGTTGGGCAGGCTGGATGGAGGACAATCATGAGAACACAGAACAGCCCAGTGAGAGCAAGTAGTAAAGAAGCAGTACAGAACTGTGGTCAGCAACTGAACAGTCATGCTATAACAGAATGTATTGTATATCAAGACTTCAGCAGCAGCTTTTATTTACTGCAATATTAGCATAATTAGAAAAGATCTTTTACGGCATTCCCTATTCTACCCTTTCTGCCACAGTATTTTTTGTATTCATGTTCTTGCTCATTTGGGTTGGATTTTTAATATATAAAACATTTCAGTTCATTTTGGGATTTTTGGGATTTCTTTTTTTTTTTAAATGTCAGTGCAACATAAAATGTTTTGCTTTTATCTGGAGCTCAAAGTCTGAGGTGAGAGTCTGTCTCCTGTTTTTCTGCCTGCAGGGATTCCCATGCTGAAGATAGTATTTGCAGGCTATGAACACCTGTCCTTAATTTCCGTCCCTTTGCTCATCTATCATCCTGCTCAGATCCTTCTTGGCAGTCTGTTGGTACCAACGATAAAATCCTGGATGGTTTCTAGGCAAAAGGTAAGGATTGCTGGATTTGATTTATAATGGCAGGTGTACTGTGAGGGGCAAAATACCTAAACACACGTCCTAAACTCCTGGGGTTCCTGCTATGGCTGGGATATTTTTCTATTTCTTTGCTTCCTCTATAACAGTGATAATCACAGCAGTATCAAATTAAAAGTGCAGAACTTCATCCTACTTGAAAAGGGGATTGAAAAGACTCTGAAAAAGTTCAAAGCATGAAGTTAGACCTCTACAGTTAATTCAAGTTATGAATTCAGAATGCCCCATAAGAATGTCTCCATCCATTAGCTGACTAATAATCACGACTTTGGATCTCCTTTACGGAGAAGTGACAAAAATATGTTGGCTGACATGAGAGCTGGGGAGATGAGGTAAAATAAGGACACTTTCTGAACTGGATTGAAGCAGAGTGAAAACTTCTTTTCCCCTTCTTCCCCACTTGGGTCACTCTTTACAATAGCAGGAAGTCTACAGCAGTCTGGGTCATCCCAAAATTAAGGCATGGGCTAACTTGTAGGATTGTAGACTATAACCTAGAGGGTATGGAATCAACATCACTGATTCAAATTATGCTTATTTCAGTACAAATTGAAGGTGTTGACATCTGAGTGCCATTCTGTGATCCATGTGAAATATTTGCAGTGGTTTTAGTCAGGTTCTCAGAATAACCACCAAAATCGAATTTAATGCTGTCTTTTAATTTTCCAAGTTAATGAAGATCAAGAAGCTGCAGCAACTGAAGCAAGCTTTGGCAGCCATTTTCCCACCTACTGTGGGAAGCCCAGCTCCGTCAGAACCCTACATTCTCCACGTAGCAGTGGAGAAATTTTATTGGTAACTCGTATTTCCAATTTTCAAAAAACCCAGTGGCTATTTTACAGCTTCACACCACTAAAGTAACCTTGAATGCTAAAATTCCCCAAATCAGTGATTTTCATGTGTTACCTGAACTGTAAAAGGCAGGAAAACTCAATTTTCAGAAACTGTGTTCAGAAATCAGACCTGGTTAAAATATACTGGTCTGAGTGTCTGAAAATGAAAATCTGAGAATCCAGTGGCAATTATGCATCAGTCTGAAAATCATGGTTTTTATTTTAATCAGAAATTATCAGGAGACTTTATAGGTGGTATAAAGAAAATTCCATGCTATTTCTGTAGAAAGACAGCCTAAAGTTTATGCTGCTGGTGACAGAACAATCCCTGCAATGCTGACTTCTCTTCAGCATCTCAGGAGTGGGGCTGGAGCTCATCCAGACCTCCCTGATTCTCAGGGCAGCAATGGCCTTTAGGGGCTGCTGTCAGCTGCTGCAAATTAAAACAGCCTTTAAACAGAGCATCAGAACAGTCAACCAGTACTGGAGAGATTTACAGTTCACCAGCACTAGTTTCTTATTCATTAAGCATCAAATAAACCTCCTGTGCTAAGCAGACTGTAATGCCACTGTAGAACCACTTTGGGGGATTGTTGTTCTGTTGCAGCAGTTTCTTCAGTTGGTCTTCTGTATTATTCACAAATGTTATTTTAATTACTCTTTGAAAAAATCAATGAGGCTGGGTCTGGAACAGTTGCAATAAGTATAATAGAAGTGAATGTTGTGACTGGATAATGGTCTCCTGCTTTGAAAATAAACATGTCATCATCACCCTTGATGTTTATTTTCTACAAACACCTTGGCTTCATTTTGGCATCTCTCTTGCAGGGGGAGGCATTTATTCAGTCACAATACTCAACTGCAGTGACATTCTTACTTAATTATGATAGTACATGTGATCGGGTTGTATGAAATTGAATTTAAATATTTAGAGGTTCATCTAGACTAAGGTATTTCTACTTTGTAAATATGGCAGCAGAATCTGCCAAACTACAAAGTTAAAAAATTGTTTCCCCAAACAAAGTGTGGAATGTTGTCTCTCTCTCCAAAGTCTCTTGCTAAATAATATCCAAAAGACTAATCTCAAAGGGCTGGATTTAACAATAGTTAAATCCTGGTGTTTCTGAGGGAAATATATCCCATTTATTTTTAAAGGTTTGGGGGTTTTTTAAGGGTTTACATTTGTGCTGGAGTGATTTTCAAGCAGTGCTTACAAGCTTTAAGTTTACAATATTAAAGGTTAATACCTAAAATAAGAAGCCCCATCAGGCATCTCTCAGACTGAAAATTGCTTGTTTAGCCAACCTGCTGGAAACAAGAACTCAGACAAATGCCAGTGTGTCAGACCTCTTCATCCAAAAGACTTCCTTCAGAAAAACGGAGCTTCGAAATTTCAGGAATTTCCTAATCTGTTGAAATTCCTCTCACCTGGGCCAATTAGCACCTCACCTAAGAAGGCATGGAGCTTTTTTTGCTGCTGAGCGTATATCAACAGCCAGCATCCTTCCCAGTGACTCCAATGCTGTGCAGGAGCAGCTGAAAACCTAACGCCTTCTAAGCCTATCACTGTTCTCTTCCTTACTTAGACAGGCTGCTTCCTGCCAAACTGGAAGCATGAGCACTGGGCTAAATTTCTGCCACGCACTGAATAAATAGCTCAGCTACCATAACTGGCCAGCCCTGTGAGGAACACAGAGCTGGACCCTGCCGTCAAAAAAGAAAGGGGTTTCTTTCTTCCTCAGCAACAATGGAGCTACAAAGATGTCAGGTGTCCCCTGGCATAAGATCACCTCTAGACTGATGGACTTTGGCTTATTCTTACCTTTTCTCAGAAAGGAAGGTATAAACAGCAGAGGTGCATGACATCCACCACTGCAGCAGTGATTATCCTCTGAGCAAGCTTTGAGCCTTGTGGAAGGAAGCCAGGGACACAAAGGTGTTGGCACATGTTTTATTCACTGTCTTTCCTTAAATGGGTCTGAAGCTCTTCTATTTGAGCCACGAGTAGTTTGAGTGGGGTCCAAATGGTTGCTTTGTACAAGGCATCTGAGACCCATTTCTGCTTCTTTCACTGGCATTGTAGCCACAGTCCTTGTGGTTCCTCTGTTAAGGCTCTCCGTGTAAGTGGAAGTTGTGATGGGCTTAAGAGACAAAACCATCGTCTCAGAACCCCTAGCCTGTCAGCTGCATGCTGACTCCACTCTCAGCCGCTCAGAAGTACACACAGTGTTTTGTTGCCCTTTGTAAATGAGACTCTTACCTTGTGCTGTTGCTTGTCTTTTAAGGGTATAAAAGAAGTGACTGTTTTGTTTCCTGTTCACAGGCACTGAAATTAACCAGGCAGCCCAAAGCACCCGTGAAGGTATAATTGTGGAGATGGCCTGTGTCACAGTGAATGTATATATGTACTATACTGTACACACGGACAATTGACACAGCTGGGTTTTGTGAATGTTGCTTTAGTGCATATTTTATTTTTATATGTATATCTACCTATATATATATTAAAAGATACCTGTTAAGTGCCTTACAGATGCATTTTTGGCAAAAGCATTGTTTCCAGAAGCCACTTTGTTGGTTGCAGCAAGAGGTTGTACAGTATTTTGGAGTCCTTTAGTTTATTTTTCTAACCGAGTGAATGGTCATGACTGAGAGCTGGTTCTTCCATTGCCCCTGCTTTGAAGCCAGGGCGCACCAGCAGCAAGTCTCTGTTTTAAACTAGCCAAAATGACCATAAGCTAATCCCACTGCTGGCTTACCAGCTCTTCTCTTGGGGAAGAGCTTTCTGAAGGTTCTTTTCTGAGATTGACTTGAATTTCTGTGTGACTCTGTTACACTCCCCAGTCATATGACTGTGACATGCCTTTTTCTTCTGAGTTTGTGTATACTCAGCATGGGGCCATCCAATGGATAGAAGCTGAAAAGCATGAATTATTTGCATTTGTTGACACAGTTGTCTAGACATTCCTTCAAAGTTAATGGTATCTCAAGAAAATTCTTTCAATTCCATTGTATGATATTGTGCCATTGTATATCGTAAATGCCTCATAAGCTTCTTCAAAGAAATGGTCTGGTGCTTGGGTTATGAGTGAAGTATTTGTGTTTGCAGCTAGCATATCCTTTTATAATTTACCCCTGAAGAGCAAAAATATTTGGTTTTCTTTTTTTCTTTTCCCTCCCCCTGTGCAATGCACAGAGAATTTAGGATGCTGAAACAGAGCCTTTATTGTAGTAAGCCAAGCTGTGTTTTCTCGTTGCATTGGTAATGAATAGTAGCTTATCAGGACAAGAAAGTTGACTTTTTTTTTTTTCCTAATTAAAAGGATCCTTATAGTAACAGAAATGCTATCTTAGCTCATTTGACAATCAATCACAACTTTTTAAAAATAATATTACTCTTTCTAATAAACTTATGTACAAAAAGAATACAAAATACTATTTCTAAGTGTTAAAGAGAAAGGAGTGCAGGCATTTATTTAAACATGCAGCCAGCACTACATCTTGTCTGGGAGATGAAGATTTCAGAATCATGCTCTAGTCCCAACTGGGGGTGTGCCCATCTGCAAAAACTGTTCTGGCAATTGTGCATTAAAATATTAAGTAAGGAAAGGAATAGGTCAATGTGGGATCGATATAAATGCAGAGCTTCTGTGTCATGGTTACCGTTGCAGCTGAAGGTGTGGCTAAGTGCAAACACCTCAGAGCAAGTCTTTAGCAAATGTAGATTGTTGGAGCTCTGATAAAGCTATAAGCCTCTACACAAGCTGAAGATCTTCTATGTGACAATAGGCATGTGAAATTCATATCCTTTTGCCTTACTAAAAACAAAAAATGTGCTTGGTTTACTTAGTCTGTTACTTCCAGTCCTGTGAACAACAGGAAAAAAAGTAATTTGGTACCAATCCTCGGTGCTTTATCTGATGGCCACTCCCTGTTGCCATCTGTATGAGATATTGCAGGGAGCTGACAGCATCACCCTATTCAGAACTGGCACACCAATAAAAGGACCACGTGACAAAGTTGTAGGAGGTGGCACAGGCTGAATTATTTCCTTCCCTGGAGTGGGGATCAATCTCTCCCTGCTGAGTAGGCAAGAGGGCTGAGGGACACTGTCCACTGCCCATGTCCCCAGGGCTCTGCTCTCTTCCCAGTGGGCAATGAGCTCACAGTTTGATTAGTGCATCCCTAGATAGCACAGGCAGATCCACCAACAGGCCGACTAGGAACTGGAGAGTTCCTGGGCCAAATTCAAGGTTCCACTTCCTTAAGCATTCTAAGTGGTAACTGGTTCCATATGGGAAAAAATTCCTCTGGGTTTAAAAACCCCGCTTGTAGCAGGGACAGCGTCCAGACTCAGGACAGTTTCTTTTTCTTCTGCTTCCATAAACCTGAATTTCCAGAGAATATAAAGACTTAATCCCAATCCCACTAAAATCAATGACTCTTTCTGTTGGTTTTGAATGGTGAGACAACAGGCCCAGAGGCAGTGTTCTCTTTTCAAAATACATAGCAGGAGTTCAAGCAGACAGTAGCTGACTGTGGTTGTGTCAATGCTAAATAATCAGAACACTGCAAGTACCCTTACTGAGCTACCTCTGTGTACTGAATCTTTCCTTTCAGTACTTCCAACAACTTTCTTAGATTCCATTGAACACATCCTTTGGTTTTAGGTTTTTTTTTCAACATTTAAGACTATTTCAAACTGTTTTACAGTGTAGTTTTGTTAGAGTCTTTACAAAGTCCTTGTTGATTGCTTTGGGGCAGGTTAAATATTGTGTATGAGTGTTGGAGGTGTTGGTCTAAAGGGAATATCAAGCTAAACTGTAATACATACTTTAAATCCATACTTAATGAAACTGAATTGTGCACATCAATTCTGTTAAGACTGTTAAGATGTTTGTTTTATGACTTGTTATATGTTTTTAATAAACAGAATGATTTTGAATTCAATTTTGTTAAAAGGAAAACAAGATAAAATTATTTATCCTTTAGGTCACAATTTTTCCTCTGTTATCTTTATTCTTTTGTGGTTGACCTCTTAAACTTTTTACTTGTTTTTTAAAACAAAAGCCCATTAACTGTCTGGAAATACTTTATGAATTTGGGGAAAGAAAGTCCTTGGAATGCTGCTAATTGTCATCAATTGAAAATTAATTCATTGAACCTAAAACGTTTTTCAGTAAAGGGTTAGAACAACTCTGAGTCTTTTCAACTTCTTTGCTTTAAATATAACTGATATTAAACATAATCAGGCAAAACTGATGGCAAATGAGAACTTTGCCTGTGTTACAACATGTAGATTTTCTTGATCATCAACACTTTCTATTTCTGCATCTCTATAATCCCATCCAGTGATAGCAGAGGAAAAAAGCCCACTCAAACAATAAAACAGCACTTCAGAGGTCACAGGCAATGTTAGCACTTTGTGTTGAATTACCGAAACATTTTATTTCCCTTTTTGTGCAGTAAATTGAAAAGCTTTTGATGACTCCAGTAACTTATCAAGATAAACAATTTTTAATGTAGCTAAAATCAAAGACGTGGTTGTGTTTTTTCTCGTTGGTCGTTTAGTTAGTGTGAACAGGTTATGTGGTAGAAAGGCAGTCTCAGCAGAAGCTGCGCAGCTGTGCTTGTTCACAGAGCCGAAGGAGCTTGGTCATACAGAAGTATTCCCCTACATTACTCTGGCAGTCAAGGAAAAAGAAGCTGTTAGTTTTATTTGTTACATTTTTTTGTGGAAATATCTTGACAGCAGGAGGTTAGAAGGCAAAATGAAATATGGTCTGTCTGCAAGCACATTGATTTATGTGCGAGTGCATACGTGCATAAGAGATGAGCAGTTATATATGTAGAAATTAATAGAAAGGGCCAAGTCCCTGGGATACATTTTTTTTGCAAGACTGCATATGGAGAAAGAGCTACTTTTTTGATGTTATTCTGCCATTAAAAATGAAATTTCAGACACTGAATTGTGTTTTGTATTGAATCATAATCTCATACAGAACCATTAAAGCAGACAATCTCAGCTTTGTAAACTGTAGACTGTTTTGCACTCAAATAGATGTTGATGCATTTGGGAATTACAACACAGTAAAGGGCTAAATCATAGTTTCTCCATTTGGTTATAATCCAAATGCATTTATATTACTATTATTATAAAGTGCCAGCAACACAGGCAGTCCCTCGCAAACACGTTAAATAGACAAGAGACTAAATTCTGCCCTTGGTTACACTTGCACATCTCCAGTGCAAGGTTGTTAAGCTTCAGAGCAGTCTCCCCAGGGAAGCTGTTTGAAGAGCCCTGCCATCGTTCTAACAAAGCTCGGGGATAATGTAGCACATGATGAGACTAAATGAAGAGTATTTTACTTTAGATTTGATGGGCTGCCCTTTCCAGCATCTTACAAACCGAATCTCTTTTGTCCCTATTTCCATGGGGTAGCCCCAGTCTTCCAGACCAAAACTTCCAGCATCCTGTCAGAGCAATGTCAGGAGAGGGATGAGGGATGAGGTCCCCTCTGCCATTTTCTTGCTTCAACCTCATGATCATTAGACTGCGGCTTCTATGAGGAGGCATTTTGACTTAAATTCTTCAAAGCTGATGTGTCCTGTTCCTGTAAAATTCTCATTGAACAGAGAGCACCCTGCGGGATCGTAAGGAATCTTCTGGAGTTGCATGGACAAGCTGTGAAGGACTAGAGAAAGCAATGCTGGGAAAGGCAGTTTGGAGGCATTGCTTCAGGCAAGTCTGCTTTGTGCTGGCATCTAAAGCTGCAGCAGAGGTCATGAAAGCAGCCTCTGGATTGTTCCTCTTGCCAGAAAGGTGGAGAGTGAGATCTTCAGTGAGAAGTGAAATTAAATTTATTAGCGATTAAAAGGACAAGAGAGATGTGTTGGAAACAATGAATGCCAATGAGGCCTCTCGGCTGCTCCCCTAAGCAAATTGCAGTCTCAGTGGAGCATCAGCTTCTCAGTCCACCAAATTGCAGTAATCAAGTCTGGAGCTGATGGGAGCATGAGTCACCACTTAATTTTCTCATCAGTGGAGGCCAAGTTTTCAAAATATTTTTAGATGCATTTCCACAGAGATTTCTGCCAGCCAGTGACCTATAGAGTGACAAGAAAATGAGCAATAGCTGCTGCTGAATCAGGCTTTGCTCCCTGCCACCTACCCTTCTGACCATAGTCAGGGGCAGGGAGGGCAGGTAAATCAAAGGCTTTTGGAATTATTATGCAGAAAAGAGCCCTGCTGAGCTGATAGGAACACATAGATTTGTTAAGTAACAAAATAACCTATGAATTCTTAGGCTGTCTGGTAGGTTCAGATGAACTTTGACTGTGTTGCTAGCCCCAGCTAGAAGCAGGTGTGAGATTAGGAACTGATAGTGATCCATGCTCCAAGGGACAGCCCGTCCCCAGCAGCTGCAGCCCACGAAGAGGCCATGCATCTCCTAAGGGTCCCGTGCTGGTACCTCTCATCTGCTCTCTGCCTGTGTTCAAAACTGCCACCTGGCACAACCATTTGTCACCCAGATAAGAAAAAGTAAAAAAGCCTCTGGATGGCATTCTGTATGGGGGGGGCTACATATAGTATAGTAGTCACAAAATCCAAGACCTGCAGATGGTGCTGGTGCTGGTTCACCTCTGTAAGGGAAAACTTACTATCCATGGTCAGTTTTCTTCTGAAACAATTCCAGCTTCTAAGGAAAATCAGCTGTCTTGAAAGGGGAGAAAATAGAAAGGAAAGACAATTGAAGGAAAGAATGAAATTGAAAGGAAATTGAAGCAAAGACAATTTCATTGATAGGATTAAAAAACTTATGGAGGTCATGTGAGAACTGGCATTCTGCCAGGAGAAATGCAGGAAATAAAATTTGAGAGTCCTGTGACAATAATTGTATATGAAATTCTATTGACAAAAGCTTTTGCAGTTCTGTGGTCCCTCTGTTCCTTAGCATTGTGACTGCAGTCCTTCCCTGTTTCTCTCCTTCCTCTGCTGCACAGCCCATACCCAAGATGCCACAAAATTGCTTTATTTCCTGGTGCCTTCCCTCCGTAGTTTTGCCAATTCTTGTCAACATTGCTTGATGAAGTAAGTGATAAAATGTCTTTCCCCCTTCATTTTTTTTGTTTTAGCTTCTCCCAGTTAGCTATCCCTAACTGAACCTGCTGTCATCATCAAGATGATGCTCTCCTCTCATCTGTTCTCCAAGCTCTCCTAGAGACCCTGTCCCGTAGCCAAGAAACCAGGGCAGCTTTCCAAGATGATGCTCGGGGAAGCAGAACTCAGCTTTTTGTGCTGACACTGAACAACTTAACCCATGCAAATTACAGTTCTTGTGTTCTTTGCTGGGACTCGCGGCTCCCCTGGAAGGGAACACCCACATGATGCAGACCTGAAGCTCACTGCTGGATCCATTAGAGTCACTGTCAGTCCTTTGGGCAATCCCAAACTGCTGTTGACATATTTTGCCAAGTTCTCCAGCAAATTCTTGCTTGTTCTGTTACATAATATTGCTTCAAATCAGAGAAATGTTTGGAGAACCTCTGTTTTTCTTTCTAAAAATTACAAAAAAAGTCTTTTTTGATCGATTTTAGGTCTCTCTTTGCCTAAAAAATTAACTGTAATTTCCCAGAAGTGGCTCAGGACTACATATACTTGCCTCACACATTTACTCTGCCCCTTCCCGAAAACATACAGTCTTTCAGGTACCTCCCAGCGAGTTGCATAAAGCCCTTTTTTTAGAAAACAGCTACAACATCTGTTTGAGATGGTCCAATTCCCTAATAAATAAAATATATCCCAGAGGCGTAATAGTGTGCTAAAAATAAGAGTATGACACAATTTGAGCCAGCTAATCTGGTAACTCTGTTTGCTGCAGCTCACAGAGTGTTAATGTGAGAAGCCTGTATCTTTCCAGCCCGGCTGGCTGTGAGCATCGTGTGTGGATCTCTCCCGGAGCCAGAGCCAAATCCCACAGTACTGTGCTGTTCTGTGCTCACAAACTTCCTCCCTCTGGCCTCTCCAGGTGTGAAAACATAGGGGAATTGTGATATGTGAGATTTTGTGTGAGTCGGGGAGCAGAACAGAAGCGCCGCAGTCAGTGGAGCCCGACTTGTGTCATGTTTGTGATCAGGTAATGCCTGTTTGTGACACAAAACCTGCAACCTCTCTGATTGTAAAAGGCATAATGAGTTACTCTATCACATATCAATGTCCCAAATAATCTCATCTTAATTATCTATCAGGGCAATATCAAAACAACCCAACAAAATTCAAATCTTGCTAGTGTCAGTTTTTCAGACAATTTTTGGTAGGGTTTTTTTGTTTTGTTTTAAAGCAAGGTGCATAGTACATGTAGAAAAACTCTTCCATGTGTATCATGATGTATATTAAATCATTATCCTCTCTGTTCCATAATTTGATTGCATATTTTTAGGAATGTATTTTGCTTATCTAACTCCGCTTTCAACAGCAAACTCCCTCTGCCAACTCATCCCATTTGAATTTTTATATTTCAATTGAATATGAACCTTGAATTTTGGTATATGCATAAATATGCTCCAGTGTATGGCAAGCAGCAGCTTCCTTTGTTGAAAAAATAAATTTAGTGAGAAATTTTAATATTTTTTAATACTAGTGAAAATAAAATTTAGTCTGTTAAGATGGCACAGGGATATTCTTTGAAGAGATGCTACTTTGAATGTGTTTTAATTTTTTTTTCCAGAAGCCTCAGTTTAGGAGCTTATTCTCTTAGTAACAAAATATTTGCTCTGAACAATCCCAGAAGCATAATACATTAGTAGAAAGGAGTATTTATAGCCAATAATTCAGCTGTTATAAATTATGACTGTAAAGAAAGATAAAAGGGTTCCTTTTTAAAACTTGCTGCCAGATTCTGCTACAGGGATTCTGAGTAAGTTAAGTAATGTTCTTTTGATTAACAATCAAGTCTCAAGTAGTTTTCATTTAAAGAAGACTTTATTAAGCATTTTTCTCAAAGTCATCCGTTTTGTTCTGTTTTGAACAGACTTCCATCTGAATAAAACTCTCAGTGACTTTTTAGCCTACATTAAATTCCTACTGACAAACAGATGAGAATTATTATTGATTTTCTCCAGAAAGAACTAATAGGCTTTGCCAAATAAATCATGCGGATCCTAAGTGTGCTATTCATCTCTTCTGCAGATTATTGCTTAAAAGCCATGATAGTTGTCCTTTAAAAATCAAAAGTCAAACCAGTCCTTTGACTTGAAGTGAAAAATTTGGACTGGTGGTTGTCCTGGACCTTATTATTGTTTGGTTTTTTTGCAGTTTGGAATATGAGAGGGCTGGCAGGCATGGATTCTTGCTAAGTGTGGATTCTTAGTTTCTAGGGAACTTGTCCACACCTGGAGACTGGAGGTAACTGGTTTGTGTTAATGAGTGGCTCAATTATTTATCCCTCCCCAGTATTATGGAACACCCCAAGTCTCCTGAGAGGCCAGAGCTGACAGTGGAGTTGATCATCTTCAACTTGGACACCCTTTGTGTCCATGTGTCTGTGCATGTGTCAGTCATGGCCCAGGGCCCTGACCAGGTCCTGAAATATTCCAGCATCTTCCACTGTTTCAGTTCCCTCTGTTCTGGAAGTTGTAGATACTTTGTGCTCCTCTTGCCTTACAAGAATACATTCTAGGTAATTATTATGTTTACTTAATTAGCTTTTTGTTGATTTGAGCTTATTTGGTGCAGTCACTGGTGCTTCTGCAGCACACATTCCATCATCTCTTTGATTTTTCCCTAATTAATGGAGGAGTCTGATCACCTACTTCCAACTAGTTTTTAAGTACCTTTGATTATTTTTTGTTGTTGTTGTTTAGGAATTGATTTAGAATTGAAACATGTCTCAACTAATTGCAAGACATAATACCACAAAACTGTATGAATTAACAAATACTAATATGTACTTAATATCTGTCCTAGATACCAGTACCCCCACACAGAGGATGCT
Organism: Irena cyanogastra; assembly: GCA_013397155.1. Taxonomy (NCBI): domain Eukaryota; kingdom Metazoa; phylum Chordata; class Aves; order Passeriformes; family Irenidae; genus Irena; species Irena cyanogastra. Next base: position 173,784 of record VWZV01007766.1, read on the forward strand.
GCTACAGGCTGGAATTAGAAGACAGGAACAATGTAGTTTATCCGAAGTCTGTATTTCTCTAGTAAATTTCAAATCAGCATGAGACATATATCCCATTCAGATATTCATCTGTTCAGCATCTTCACCAAAAAGAGAACTTTCTAGATGACCCTTATGCCAGCAGAAGTTGTGGTTCTAGCTGACATTACTCAATTAACATTCAATGAGATTTCTCCAAATGTGTTGACTGCCATATCCATCTTAAAGGAGAAAACAAACAAAAAACCAACAACAACAAAAAAGCACCTCCCCCCCCCAAAAAAAACCAAAAAAAACCCCCAAAACCAACCAAACAAAAAATCCCCCAAAACAACAACAAAAAAACCCCACCCACATACTTTTAATTTCTCCTGTTTGTCACTAAAATGAGGCATTATAAATTTGCCAAGTCGTGTGAACCAGCACAATTTCATATTCTGGGCACTCCATTAATTTTCACAGGTAAGTATGTGTTTTGAATCACTAGGTCTTTCAGTATTTTCCATACATGAAGTTTAGCTATCTTGTATCAAAAATCCAGCTGTACTGGCAAACAAACAAACAAATTTTTAAAAAAAGCTGGAAGAGGAAAAGGGGAAGGAAGAAACCCATGTGTGACCTCTGGTGGTTTTAAGACTTACTGAGAATATCGTACCTTCATCAATGATTAAATTACTCTCCCTTTTAAAATGCATTGAGCCCTTATTTTTATGTGGATGGATATTACTGCACCAGAAATTCAACCTCTCACTGAGAAAAAGGGTGACCATAAGAATGGGAAAACAACTCAGATAAATAAAACCAATGCAAATGCAAACTTTTCACCGACTCCTTGAAAGAGATTGACAATCTGAAGAAGTGTAAACACATGGGGCCTACATTTCCCAAAATAAGAAATGATGGCAGATGCTCAGCTGGCACTAACACATCAGGTGACCATCACTCTGGGAGGACAGGTACTCTCTGAAAACTGGGCACTTTTAATAAGATTGAAAAGAAAGCGCTTAAACACCGAGGTGTCCAAAAATTTAATTTGGTTTGCAGATATGGATTATGACTCTTTTTCAAGTTTCTCATTTTTTCTTCTTTGTGCGTGTCTTTTCCTTGCTCTGTCTGAAAACAGAAAAAGGGGTAGAAAGCACTATGTAACTAGAATAATATGTGTATATGCACGTATTAATTGTATACATCTGTATCAGTCAGCAGGTTAATATTTAGATGCCATTTGATTACATATTTTCTTTTTTGTTTGTTTGGTTAAGGATCTTCAGGAGTTTTCCAGAATATAATGGAAAACAAAGCTAGATTTTATCAGATATATCTCAATGCTTCTTAATACCATGTGCTTTCATCATTTTTTTCTCTATGCCTTGTTATTTGTAGGCAGCACTTAGCACTTCATAGTCCGTCAGAGAGTGCTGACTGTGGCTGAGAAGTTGTCCTGGAGAGCAGGGACACAGGTATTTTCCATTTTAGATACACAGGCCAAAATACCACACATACATGACTTTTACTTAGGTACTACATGATAGGAAAAGTCAGTCAACTTGTCATATTGTAAAGAACAAAAGCAAAACTGTCCATCTTGCTGACAAATGCATCTGCATTTCCCTGTGCCCCAGGGCCTGCACACCCTCATCCCACAAGCAGAGGTGCCTGCAAAAGAACTGGAGAGGGATTTTCTATAAGGGCAAGTTGTGATAGAACAAGAGGGAATGGTTTCAAACTGAAAGAGAGCAGGTTTAGAATAGATATTAGGAAGAAATTCTTGACTGTAAAGGTGGTGAGGCACGGGCACAGGTTGCCCAGAGAAGCTGTGGCTGCCCCATGCCTGGAAATGTTCAAGGCCCAGTTGGATGGGGCTTTGAGCAGCATCTGGTGAGAGATGTCCCTGCCCGTGGCAGGGTTTGGAACTGGATCATTAAAGTTCATTCTGACCTAAACCATTCCATTCTGCTCCCTGTGCCCCTGTACCAGAGACTGCAGTGCCCAGAACATGGAACCAGCTGCTCTGTGACATCAGCCCAGGCTCAAGGACACCACAGGTGCTGCAGGCACTGCGGCTGTGCTGGTGCACGGAGGCCTCGCTCTCGCAGCTGGCACGAGCCACGGGCAGCGATGCTGCTGCTCTGCCTCCTCGTGCTGCTGGCCACGGGCTGGCCTGTGCAGGGCATGTGGAACGCCTGCGAGTAAGTGGCCCCAGGCTCTGGGAGGGAGCTTGGGCAGCACTTTGGGGGCTCTCTGTAGAGGGCCCACTTGTTCTCCATGGCCAGGCCACAGCTTCCTGAACCCCATGGGGAAGCCTCAGGTCCTTGTGGACAGGCGCACATCCTATGGCCTTCCCTGGCCTGCTGTCCCTGCACACCTTGTGGCGAGCTTCTGCTGGAGCAGCAGCAAGCCATGGAGCAGGATGGAAATGACTTTCTACTTGCAGAGGGAGCTGTGGGCTCCGGCCCTTGACTTCTGATGAGCGAGGCATGACACGCGTCGTGGGTGGCAAAAGTGCTGAGGCAGGGGCCTGGCCCTGGCTTGTCAGCATCCAAGATCCATCAGTTTCAGGCACGGGGCATCTGTGCGGAGGATCCCTCATCAGCATACAGTGGGTCCTCACAGCAGCCCACTGCTTTGCTGAATCCAGGTAAGGAGGAGCAGGAAACAAGGATATCCCCACAACATCAGCAGGTGCCCTGTCAGCAAGTGCCATATGCTTCTCCCATCTCATTTCTTTGCAGTGTGCCCAGTGCCTGGGCAATGCAGAACCCAGCTGAGAAAATTGCTCAGGAGAAGGCTGGGCGCATGCCACTACTTCCTAGCAGCCTCCAGCTGACATTCCCAGAGCCTGAGGCATACGAGAGCAGTCACTGCCTCCATAGTACTGCTTTCCTCTCTGCCTTGAAAAGCAGAAGGCTGGTCACTGCTGGGCTGCCCCAGCTCCAGGCTCTGCTCCCTCTCACCCCTCTCTCCATGTGCCTTCAGGAACATCAGTGCCATGCGCCTGCTGATCGGGGCCACCCAGCTGACTGAGCCGGGCCCTGGGGCCGAGGTGCGCCTGATAAAGCGGCTGCTGGTTCACAAGGAATACGGTTCTGCCGACCAGAGCAACGACATCGCACTGCTGGAACTGAACGAGCCTGTCCAGTGCAGCCCCTACATCCAGCTAGTCTGTGTGCCCAATGCCACGCTGAACGTGGCACAGCTGGAAACCTGCTATGTCGCTGGCTGGGGTGCCACCACTGCAAGATGTGAGTTTCCAAAAATGGAGGGCAAGCTTGATACACTGGGAAGATGGGTTGGGCTTCCTGACAGCAGAGGCCAAAGCCAGAGTCAGGCTGCCCACTCCCTAAAGGCAGACAGCAGGGACAGAGAGCTCCAGCACCTCTGTAGAGGCAAAGCAAAGCCCTAGGGATGAGGATCACCCCCAGATGGGGAAAGTGTCAGTGAGCTGCTGTGTCATCATTCATTTCTGTGCTCACAGCTCAAAAATCAAGTGATGTCCTGCAGGAGGCCAAGGTCCACCTTATCAATGTCCAGGTCTGCAACAGCAGTGAGTGGTACCAAGGGGACATCCATACCCATAACTTGTGTGCTGGCTACCCAGAGGGTGGCATCGACACCTGCCAGGTAGGAGCGTGCGACGAGTCACTTAGCCCCCAGCAGCACAGGCAGCACCGCCCCAACACAGCCCAGCCCCTGCTTTCCTTGTCCAGTCACTCTCTCACCCCTGGCTCCCCACCTTTCCTGGGCCTTCCCACCTATTCCCCATCTGCAGGGCCTAGCCCAGGGCCTCCCTTGTCCCAGAGACCTGGCACTCTGCCCAGAAAGCCCTGCTAGTGCTCTTGGCAGTCTAGAGCTGGAACAATTCAGCCAATGTGCCAATGCTGGAACATCTGTCCTCTGCACATCCAGGATCACTGTGCAAAGCAGAGAGAGAGCCTGACTTCATAGGCCCCCAGCACACTCCCAGCCAAGCTTCTGGAGGCTCCAGCACTTGAGCAGAGCCTTGCTCTGCTGAGAATACAGCTCTGGCAGGGGCTGTGAGAGAGAAGGAGGCAGCACCAGTGCTGACAGGGGCCACCCAACACCATCTTAATCCTCTCTGCTTCTCTGCAGGGTGACAGCGGGGGTCCACTCATGTGCAAAGACAACAGCGCCGACTTCTTCTGGGTTGTCGGAGTGACCAGCTGGGGAAGAGGCTGCGCCAGAGCAAAACGACCTGGAATATACACTTCTGTTCAGCACTTCTATGACTGGATTCTGGTCCAGATGGAACTGCTTCCACAAGTAGAGGCTTCACGGGCATGGAGTCATTATCCAACCGCCTCACAACCCTGGACTCATCATACGAATGCTCCATGGCCCACTCAGAAGCCATGGCCAAGACCACCTCCCACTCAGAATCCATGGCCAAGACCACCTCCCACTCAGAATCCATGGCCGAGACCACCTCCCACTCAGAATCCATGGCCGAGACCACCTCCCACTCACAAGCCACGGCCAACAGCACTCCCTACTTATAAGCCATGGCCAACAACACGGCCCACTCCAAAGCCATGGCCAACAACACGGCCCACTCCAAAGCCATGGCCAAATCCAACCCCCACTCAGAAGCCAAGTTCGATACCAGCACCAGTGGAAGGGATTAAGGACTGCCCATTTCCACTCAAGAAGCTGATAGAATTCTTCTCTCAGATCCGGGAGCTCCTGAAGAACCTACATGGAGTTACAGTTTGAACGGGAGAATGGGCAGGATCCAGAGCAGGTTGCATGGGACCGCAACTGTTTCCTGCTGAGGCAACGCCTGCTGATCCAAAGGCCTGCTCTGTCCTGCCCATATTGCTCCTCTGCATGTATGCAAATGCAAACATTGACTTAGTTGCTGAAATAAAGTTGCCTATGTTTGGGTTAACCATGCCTTCAGTCCAGTTTGGTCTCCTGGGCAAGGCAAGGACTTCCGTGTCGAGGACTTGCAAAATGAGGCTGCCTTAGACCACCTGGGCACAAAGGGAGCACTCTAAAGGGCTGGAACAGTGCCTGGTCAGAGAGGAGAGTGCTCAGAGCCACCACAGGATGGAGAAGACTGGCACACCAAGGCTGGGAAGAAGACAGGAGAAGACAATGCATTCACCTTGGGGAGGGACACATTGAGGCACACAAGCTGGTGACTAGCTAAAAAAGCAGACCTGGGAAGCTCCTGAGCATGACAAGGAAAATTTGACTGTTACAAAGACAGAGAGAAGCTGACAGGAGCTACAGTGCCCTAAGGAAGAGCAAGATTTCAGAAGTAGCAAAGGGACATTGATGTGTGAGGTGGCCACACTTCAGAGATGTTTGAAGGAAGAGTTGGAGTCATTCTGGGGAAAAGAATCTGGTAGGAGCAGAAGGACCCAGGAAACTGCATCTGTAATGCCATGGAAGGCCAAGGTGAGCTAGTTAACAGCACCTGCAACACCAACTCTGTTCACAGGTGGGGCAAACCTTGGATTCAGGGGGAAAAGATAGCGGGGAGGAGAGAAGCGCAGAGAAAGAGAGGAGTTGAGGAAGAGGAGGGGGATGTGTAAGCATGGCAGATAGGGAGAAGGGAGGATCAAGGAGCCAGTCTCACAGACACAAGCTGCATCCTTGGCCTCACATTCCAGGTGCCACAACTGCCCTTGTCACTGTGGGCAGAACAGCACTAGCCCTTGTAGACATCAAGGACAGGGAGTCTCCTAGAGGGTGTTGCTGTGGCTGGCGTGGACTGTGCTGCATCCGTGTTTCCTGTGCTTTGCATGGGAAGGATGACACTGCGTGGGTATCTCTGGCATATTTGACTTGTGCTGCACTGCTCACCTGCCATGGCTGTAACCAGGTTGGAATATACAACGTGTGCATGCTGTCTGCAGGAGCCATGTGCTCTAGTGGGTGTTTTTTGGGAAGGAGCTTCTGGCAAGCAGCTGCAGAGAGTGGAGTGGCAGTGAACCTCCCAAAGGGACCATGATGCCACACAGGGTGTTTTCCTGCAAGCTGTTAACAGGGAGTTCTAGGAGCCCCTGCAAACAGAGGAGCAAAAATAAAGCTGGAGAGGGACTGTTTTACAAGGGCAAGTAGTAAAAGGGACAAGGAGGAGGAGGAGGAGGAGGAGGAGGAGCTTTAAAGTGAAGGTAAGTTTAGAATAGCTATTAGGAAGAAATTCGTCTCAACCAGAGGAACTCAGTGACTTCAAATCTGCACTCAAAGCAAATGTCACAACCATCTCCTCCTCAGAGATGGAAAAAGCCTGTCAGTCATTACCGTGACACAAGCATCTACCAGCAGCTTCCAACTGCTCATTCAAACGCCAAATGACAGGCAGATGTTTCCAGTAAGAAATACAGCCCTCTCAGAGCCTTTGGTTGCATCATCCACCAGGACAGCATTGCCTCAGCCTTCTCTGGCCAGGGCTGTGACCTGCTGGAGTCACTTGAGCTCAGCCGGGCTCAGCTCTGACCATGGGGCCCAGACAGACCACGTGGCACTGCTGGTGGAGAGAGGAGAGAGAGAGGTTTGCTTTTTCTTGTCTTCGTCAGCAGGGAGCTGTCAGGAGAAGGGAACGTAAGATAACTTACACCCTGCTTATTGTTTTCCCAGCAGCATTTGTGTAGTGGACTTCTAGAAGAAAAAAACCCACAAACTGCAGTTGGGAATTTGAAATAGCACTAGGGACAACTGTGTATGCTCTGTAGTGGCTTGATAATTAAGACGAGTATAAACCATATAAGCTGAAATGTCACTGGTAAGTGCAGAGAAGAATTACAAACCCTCCCTCCTCCCGAGCGCTCCGCGCCGCGCCGGGACCGACCTGGAGTGCGGGGCTGCCATCACTGGGACAACGCTGCCCCCTGGCGGCGGCCGGCGGGAGCGCGGGGCGGCCGGCGCTGCCCTGGGAAACACCTGGGGATGGATCCCGCGGCGTGGGCCCGCACGGATCCGCCCGGGAGCGCAGGTGCTGCACGATTCCCGCCCGGAGCCGCGCGGGCAGAGGCCGGTGCAGACAGCCGCGGCCTCTGACACGTCGCGTTGGTGTTGCCTTAGACACTGGCAATTACTGCTTACACCTCACTTCGACTGGGTTAAATATTTTCCCGCTCCGGGCCGTGTGTTTGCACAGGAAGGATCAGCGAGTCACGTCTACCGCCGTTCCCTCTGCACCAGCTGCCCGATGTCCTTGGTACCTGGCCGTCAGTTCTTAATGTACATCAACATGTGCTGATTTACAGCCAGGCTGATCTTTGACTCACCTTTGGAACAGCAACACATTTTCTCAACAACAAATTATACTTTGACATTAGAAGGTGGCAATCCGTAATGGATATTGCAATCTGAAGATTGAAAGAGACTATCTGTGATCTTTGTCCTCAGCTGAGCAAGCTGGAGTCTCTCTTCCCTCCTACACATTATTTGATTGTGGGACATAACCTTGGGATGTACTAATAATCATTAGTCAGAGCTGATGTATCCGTTATGGGCCTGCCCTGCTGGGGGAGGGAGATGTTCTCTAGAACAGTAGTAAATCAGCAAAACATGCACTTAAATATACAGTAAAATGTGGTTTGAGACATGGTCCTTCATACATCATGTAGCAATATGTTTTATTGAGATAGTCACACACACACACACAAATGAGGGGCAAGAGAGCTGTTGAGACAAGACCTGTGAAGGGGAAGCAGTTCAGTGGAAGGAAGGGGCTGGGAGAGATCTCTGAGCAGCTCCTGGCCCAGGGGAATTTGTGACTCCCCAAATCCTTTTTTTGCCCTCTGGTAGCTTTGGACAAGCCAGCAGGAGAGAGAAGGGAAGGCAAAGAAAAGAAGGGAGCCCTGTAGAACTGTCCAGACACAATAAACCTTAAGGGCCTGGCAGGGGCAGTGAAAGGGTCCAGCTTGCCAGGAGGAGTGAGAGGTGTTCTGCTGTTCACCAGCTTTGCAGGTCAGGGTGCTACTTTGTCATTTGTTTTTGCTGCTAAGCAGCTGTCTTTTTGGAGCTGAACGTTGCAGGAATTGTTAGAGCATCTCCTTTTCTTTTTTACAGGCATTTGTCATTTATTATTATTTAAATCTGAGTGAATAAATAATACATGCGTCTGCTGAATGTTTTACTCTCTGGGTTCCTGACCTTGCTGCTTTGCCTTCCTTGGTTTTTGTGGTCCTGAGTAGTTGCAGAAACTGTGCCAAAAGGGCTGGCCAAGCCAGCCAGCCATATCTCTGGGGCCTGGGGCCACATCCCACTCTGACCTGAGAGAGCCTGACCTCGCACATCCCTGCTGACTGTGATTGCTGGGCCCACGGGGCCCTGGGGCTTCTCCTGTGAGTCTTGTCACCCTTTTTGTAGCTGGCCAAATTGGTGCATTTCTGACTTTTTTTGCTTAATAGTGACAATTCAACCAATGCAGGAAATGTCTGTGATGTCCAAGCTTTGGATCAACTGTCTTGCTTAGGACAACCTCTCCACATTACATTTTATTTCCAAGTATTTTTTTTCTTGAGTTAGGATAGCTCAAGCATTGCAATAGCCATAGACATTTTTACTGCCAAAACTATGTTCGATGCCTGTTTGGCTGGTAGGGAGATAGGCTCAGGATAGGTGTGCATTAGCTGCTTCCAGTAGATCTGACCCTAAACCATGTCACTTCACTGAGGGATGACAGCCTGGCGTGGGCCACAGGTGACTACAGGTTGAGCTGCCCTGGAGGAACTGAAACCCCCAGTTCCAGCAGAATGTCTGTAACCAGCCCAGTCATGCACCTAGAGAGGGAAACAAGGCAAGTCTTTCACTTGTCTCTCCAGTAAATATTAGAATGGTTTGCGGCTTTATTTTTCTAATTCTGACATTTTTTCCTCAGAAATCTGTTATAAGCGCAAGCACAGACTAATTTCCATATAAATTTCCATTCCAGTTAAGAATGGGGATGTTTGAATGGTTTTCCTTTTAATAAATTAACCAGTGTTCGTGGTTTTAACAGCCTTAGGAAGAGGTAAGACCTCCATTCTTCCTGTCATGGCAACTACAACAAACAGAACATAATTCAGAAGTCAAGAAAAAGACACAGGCACTTTAGGTCTCAGCCAAGAGAGCTGCAAAGTAGCAAAACTCATTACTAATTCAGAGAAGCTGTGTCCCTCAGAGCTCACCATTAGTGGTCTTACTGCTAATAATACTGGAGCACATCAATTTAGCAGAAGGCAGAGTTTGGCAGAAGGCAGAATGGTGTTGAAGTGCCACTCTCCCAATCAAACACCTTCATGAGGCCTTCCCTTGCTCTAGTCAGCCTAGAAAGAAGCAATGCTGGGTTGTGAGGAAAGAGCTAGGAGAGGAAGGTTCTGGTTTTATAGCCGGAGCAATCTGGTAACATTAGTCCTAGAAAGACAGTGAAAGAGGCTATAGGTATTTGTAATTTATTCATAAACTGCTATGCCATCATAAGAAACTTTTAAAATAATATGTGATAGTTCTTTAAATATTTAAGAGTTTGTTGACCTATTTTCTCAGTTAATTAGGATTTTTTTTTTGTCTGCATTAACAATTATTTGAGTGCAGTCTGCTTTAGTCACTACACAGTTCAGCTACGCTGGGTTACAGAAACATGATTTCTTTCTAAGGCACATGACATGCGTGAGGAATGCCATTTTAGATGTGTGCTTAGAAACCTGGAGACTTACTAGTAGGTAGGGCATAAGCTCAGTTAGTGAATATAAAACCATTCACCTGGCATCCTTCTGAGTCCTAAATCAAACTTTGTCTTTTCAACTACAGCACTACCCTTGTTTTTCTGCAGCAAAGGGCTACGGTGCAGTTACTCTTCTCTTCAAAGTGCAATTGTTAAGAGCATCAAGCTCATCTCTGCAAGCTGCGTTTGCGAGTACACTTCTTTTCTTACTCATTTATTTTGCCCAGGGCTCACTGGACCTAGAAGTGAAGTTGATAAAAATTTTTCCATGTGTGCAGCACAAATGTCACTGATCACAGTGCAGCAGTATGATCAGAAACCAGCTATTTCTGAAAGCTAATGGAAGGCACTGTTAGCAAAAGCTGCACTCTGTGCATCATGCTGGAGCTGGAGCAGGAGAACTCATATCCCACATCTCCTCTGAAGTCAGTGGTGAGGTAAGGGAGGATGTGAGAGCAAGGTTTTGACTGACTATCCAGCATGGAGATGGGCAACTAGTTGGAGATGGCCACAGGGCCCTCCTGACGGAGGGAAGTTGTCACCAGGAAGGCTGGGTGAGCCATCAGAGTCCTGTCCTTGTCTGCTTGGTTCAGGGGGATTGCTGCGTGCTGTGCATTAGGCTGCAGCACCAAAATGTAAGTTTGTCCCCCACTACATGGCTTGGGAATGATCAGCTCTGAGCTGATCCACTCTCAAAAAGGACACCAGAAGGGTCAATTCCTGCTCTCTGAAAGACTCTAAAATGTACATCTCGAGAGGATCATTATCAGGTCTATTTCTGGCTCTTTTAAAGCTGGAGTAAAATAAAACTTTACCCTTGCTGTTGTCACCTCTACTTCTTAGGAGGTGTCCAGGATCATGCTGTTTTCCAAGGCTTGCTTTAGGGTCTCCTGCAGAAAACCACAGGGTCAGAGAGAAGTGTGCAGAAACTCAGAACACAAGGATGCTGTTAACTTCACATGCAGCCTTTGCAGGGCATCTCCAAAGTGACCTGGGAAGGATACTTCTCAGTCTGTGTTTCTGCACAGTGTCACTGAGCTGACTCAAAGTAAAAGACTAAATAAATGTTGGCTGTCAGGCTTCAACAAGCTTCTTCATCAGGTGCAAATGGACAGGAAAGATTTTCTTCCATTTGCACCTGATGAGGAGGCATGTTTCTCCTCCAAAAGCTGGTGGCTGCCATCCTGTGTTTCACTCCATGGATCAATTCAGCATTCTTGGGATCAATGTTCTCCACTAATGAGTTATTGCTTTTTATTTTTAAATTGAAACTTTAAATCTTGTGGCAAATATTTGTCATCAAGGGATACCAAGTGCACAGCGTCAAACCTGTAAGCTCTTAAATGAGAATGGCTGGATTTGTAGTTCCTAGAAAGAAATGTAACACTAGAAACTTTTTTTCTGAGATTAAACAGGAGTAAATACTACAGTGCAGAGGAAGAATTTCTATTTTTGGCTATACCCTTAAGGCAACAGAGGAAGTGTATGTCATTGCCACAGTGACAGCTAATGAGCAGATATACAATATTAATTGCAGTAAGTGTAACTCACTGAGCAATCTATCAGCTTCGATTTTCTCAGCAGCTGTAGTTTAGATACTTTTGCATAACACCTCTGAACTAGCAGCTTTGGATTTGTTTGCCTATATGGTAGCACAAAGAGGGACTAAACCACCATAGTCTTCTTCGTGCTGCTCGAGGGGCTGACCCAGTTGTACTCAGCTTGCACCAGGACGAAGCTGTTGTCCCGGATCTTTTGGAAGTGCATCACCTCCCCGTTTTCCGTGATGGTGATGACGTCAGGGTCAGGCTCGCTGAAGGACACCTCGGCCCGCTTGTGGCAGTGCTGGGCACAGACACAGCGCATGGCAGCTGCCAGCGCCAGGCCCAGCGCAGCCGTGCAGACCAGGAGGATGCCAAGTTGGGCTGCAAGGAGTCGGGATCCTCTGCCAGGGCCTTCCCCTATCCCAGGAACAGCAGATTCAGGAGCTGGTCTGGTCACCCATGACAACGTATTCCCAGCTGCCTCCTGCTCATCCTTGTCTTCCTCACCCCTGGTGCCTGCCTCCTCTGGCTGCAGTGCCAACTGTCTTCCTGCCATTTGCCTCGAAGCTGAGGATAAATTGCCAGCAGTGTTGGCATCACCAAGCCAGGCTGTGGTTGCAGCAATGTCGCCCAGGTGAGTGCGTACGTGCAGGGCAGAGGGAGACGCTGTCACACGTAGGGAGGCTTTCAAGATGGTCCCACTCTCAGTACTGCCCTTTGAAAGCAAAAGCATGCCAAAATGTGCAGTGAGGGAAGAGAAAAGGGGGCTGATTAAGTTCTCACCACCTACCTCACTGAACACTTCAACTCTGTTTCTGATGCCCATGTGTCTGTGTGGGTTTAGATTAACTCTTCTCTATTCCCTGTTTACTCAGTAGCTTTTAGAAAATGAAGCAGATGTAACCCTGTTCCATCCATACCAGAATTGCCATGGGAGGAACAAGGCACTCGAGTTGGTCCCAGGGACAAAGGCAGTGTGGGTTGGAGGGGCAAAGGTAAAGGGCACAGGTGGAGAGGAAGGTCACTGCTTTGTCTAAGTAAAGGTCTGCAGTGGTGGTGGTGGTATTTTTCACAGGCATCATTATCACAAAATAATATCACTTAATAAACAATTCCCACCTTGAGTGGCACCAGGGTCATGCTGAAAGGGCAGGTGTGATTTTCCCAGCCAAGCTGCATGTACAGGCTCACACGGACTCACTTGGATTCAGTTTTGCCCTTCTGAGGCTATGCAGTGGGAGAGACTTGGGATGACCTCTGCCATTAGCAGTTTTGGGGCATTCACATACAACCTATAAACTCTCCCCAAAGTCTGTCTTGCTTTCTCAGTTTACAGAGCCAGTCTGAAATCTTCTGCCCCTCTGTGTTGCATTCCCACTTTTAGTCGGTTCCTGCCTGGGTCTGTTTCTGGGGACTGTCTGGTTCCATGCACCTTATTTTAACTGTCACTAAATGCCAGCTGCTCCACGCCAGTTCTGCAGCCCAGGCTTTGCTGCAGGTATCATCCAAGACTAACTGGGGAACAAGCATGCAATTTAGGAGGCCCCCAATGAATTTTTCCATTCCCACTATGCACCTGAGCCCCCATCCAAAACCTGCAAAATGTACTGGAGTTTTTAATTTGGCTCCACTGAGATTTGGATCTGGCCCTCAGTAGCTGGCACCTCTCCAGCCTGTCCAGCCCAGCAGGCTTTTTCACACATTCATTAATTACACCAGAGAAACTCTCACCCTCTACCATCATTACTGATTTCTAAAGCTTCCTGGGAAGACAGTGTGACAGGAGCACAAAGCTGAGGTAGGAGCCCTAGCAAGCTGTGAAGCAAAGTAGTGGAGGGTCAAAGCATCCTTTGTGGAAGGGATGGTTTCTGAAGGTGCTATTAAAATACAGTAGTAAATAGAAGACTTTCAGTAACTGCAAACTGTAAAGTAGCAGACTGGCAAAGTTAGGATTGCATGTGTATGGATCACTTGCCTTCAAAATGCAAACACCGTACTGTAAGGATATACTGCAGGATTTGGGACTTTGGGATAGAAAATGGAACTGCCTCGCAAGTCCTTGCCCTATTTCAACTTATTTCTCCTTTCTTTTCATACTCCTCCCCTTCTTGCCTAATGTCTCAGTGTTTTTGTTTCATTATGCTCTTCTGATCTTGCCTTGTTCAATAACTCATCCTTCCCTTTGGTTTCCATCTACTGCCAGTTCTCCACGTCTCTCCATGACTACGTCAGATGCTTATGGTACACATCTCTCCTTTACTTGTTCTCTGTCCTCTGCTCCTTCCTAAATACTTCTGGCTCATTCTGTGCTGTGTGTCCCCTTTCTCTTTTATTTTCTGTGAGATTATTTCTCTTTCTCCTTTGGCATCTTGGAAACCAGGTCTAGTTCTTTCTTCTCTTTTTGTTTTTCTTCTCGCTATCACCTGCATAGTAGACTTACCCTGTTAACTCTGTGTCCTGTATCTCTAAGCACACACATTTCCAGCAGCCTGTAGTCACATCTACATAAGGGAAAGCAATTGTTTTTATAGTGAGCCTCTTAAAAATCCAGGCAGTGGGCTCAAAAGAGGGGAAAAAAAACAAACTACAAAGAGATATAAACCTCAATTTCCAGTTAAGGAAAAAAAGTATAAAACTTTCAACAGTCTCAATGTAGTTTTAGCCACTTATGACGATTACATGGGCTGCTAGGGCATCCTCCCCTCCCTGGTGCTTACCTTCCTGTTGCCTGTACACATCAAACACAAGTGTAGGGTGGCAGCACTGGCAATGCTTCCTGCTCTGAAATACGGACAGATGAAAGGCAGGGTTAGCAAGGGACACCTGTGGCTCACACCACCAAGAAGTGCTGCTCCTTAGAGCAGTTTTGGGATGCATGCAGTCAATGTGGATCATACAACCTGTATTTTGAATTATGCCTGATCATTGATTTCTATCCCCATCATTTTCAACCATAGTATGAAATGTTGCACAAAAGCTCATGCAGCCCACACTTTCTAAAACTTCTGAGCAGACATCCTCAAGCCCAAATTTCGTAATTGCTTTGCATCCTTTTTTTCCCCTTTTCCCTGCAGATGGAGAAATAGGTCTGCTGAGTTCACTATTTCACTGAATATTTGTATGCTCTTTCAGAAAAAATGTTACAACAGTCAATAGGTTTTATCACATCTTTCCACCACCTGGCAAGTCCCCCACTGTGCTAAGCAATGCAGCGTTGGGTTCTTAGGAGTTTTAGATTTTCTCCCTGTCACTGTCTGTCATGTGCAATATCCAAAGGATTATTTCTCAAAATCTCAGCAAACAAACATCCTCTCGCCTCCCCCAGACACCTTCCTAACATGTAGGCACCTTCCTACATTTTCCTTGTTTCTCTGTAGGGAAACTGTTACTATTTTCCTTCCCCACAAGGACTGGAGAAACAGCTTTTCCCACCACCTAGATTTACCCATTGAAGGTGCTGTAGCTGGAGGCATTGTCCTGCGAGAGGGAACCTTGCAAGGCATCCACCATTCCAACATCCTGGGTGGGAAGGGATGGCTCTAGCCCCCGGCCTCTGGACTGGATACTCCTGCCGGACACAGCCCGCAAAGTCTGAGCCGGCTGCTTTGGCTCAGCAACAGGACGAGCGTCCGACCCCACACCAAAACCTGGCTCCGGTGCTGGTGTTGCCACGATGCTAGTGGGGCTGGCAGGCAGCGGGGAGCCAGTGGCAGCTGTGGGAAAGATGGGACCTTGTCCAGCAGGGAGACAAAACAAAGATCAGGGAGAGAGGAGCAGAAGTCTATTGTCTTCGGTTTGTTTATTTCAAATCCCACTCGGTGCCAAGGTTTGCCAGGAAGGTTTGTAACAGTGACTCTTTTATTTTTTAGAGGGATCCCAGATGGAAATTAAAGCAGCAAAGTTTGCTGCCTATGTAACGGTCAAGTAAAATAATTAAAACTCAGCCTTGGTGCCATGCCAAAAATGCTGAGAAATACATCTGATTTGGGTATAATTAATTTTTGGAGCATCTTACTGACCAGAGGCTGCATAAATACAACTAAATATATACCTGGAGGGCAAAAATCACATTTAGAGACAAACATGTTCCTCTGTTTAGGCAACATTGCTAATTGCACTTCCTTCTTCAGGAGCTGAGGTTTTAGGCAAAGTATTTTAAGATTTGAATTGAAGTCATAAGATCCGGCAACCCCATTTAACTTTCTGGTGCCCTCCTTGTAACTGGCTCCTCAAGCACTGACCCACACCTCAAATACTGACCCACACCTTCACTTCAAGGAGCTCACCATGACCATCACTGATCTCCTTGACAAACATAGGAGTTAAATGGGTCCCCTCAGCTTGTTTGGGCCACTTATGTTGGACACTTGCCCAGAATAAGCTGTAAAACTACTTTGCAGGGGGTGTTGGTAAAAACTAACAAGGTTTGCTCACCATACCTGTGGGGTGAGGGTCAGCTGGTCCCCGCTGGGGCGCGGGGGCTGTGGGGTCGGGCTTCTTGTCAGCAAAAGTCTTGTTTTGCCCTCCCTGAGCCACAACAGCAGATTCAATCTTTGCCCAGTAAACAAAGTATGACTGGACTATGGAGATGCTGTTAAAACATAATCAGGCAAGAATTTACTGGCTCTATAGCATTAATAAAATATCTGGCTGTTTAGCTAATCACAAAGACTGCTTTAATCTGAAGAGAGAACCACTGCAAGAGTATTTTAAAGGATTAGCCTGTTGTACATTTTCTATTACAAATAAAAGGTACCAGGTCGCATCAGAAAGATTTGGGGTAAAGTATCACTGCTTAATAAATAATTAAGTTCAGCCAAAAAAAGTGTGGGAACTTAAACAAAAAAAAAAATTTAAAAAGCTGTATTACATTCGTCATGTTGATAGAAGTACATTTGTAAAACTTGGACTAGCTCTGCTTACAATCTTCTGTAGGCAAGGAAACAACAGTGGTATTTATTAATTAAAACAAGCCAATGTAACTTGTACAAACAGTAGAATAGGTAAGGGGAAGAAAAAGTCTCTCTTCTCAGCCCTCTGATATTTGAGCCTGCCTAATCCTCTATTTTTTGTCAGGTGCCAAAACTGTGTTGGCCAACCTTTAACTTCACCCAGAGAGCCTTATTTAAGCTGGAGATTTTGGGAGAATTTCAGTGCAGATTGCTCAGCTGCTTCTGAGAATTATGTAAGGGGAAAGCAGCCTGGGTTTTCCTGTGCCAGATGACACTTACAAGGCATTTTTAAGCCTAAAAAGGTGTTTTTCCAGATGCTGTGACAGTGTTAAAAGGGAGAGTCTATCAGATATCAGCTCTGAGGGTCAAAACCCAGACTTGAAGGAAGTATCAGAGTGGGTGACTAGGACTAGGTCTTGTTTGGCTTTGTTTGGGTTTATTTGGGGTTTTTTGTGAGTTTAATAGTATTTCTTTAAACTTTAATAGTATTTTCTGATGTAAAGCAATGGCCAAAAACTGGAAACTCCAAACAACAATATTTCTGTTTCAATTATTTTTTCTTGAATCACGATGAGATGCTCAAGCCACAACACTCAACAGGATGCTTAGGTTTTGGGAAGCAGCCAAGGATCTGACCAAACAGTTTCTAAATGACTTTGTAAAGTTGAAATATAACAATTTAATATCTTTTGAAATGAAAACCCACTTGCTTCCTCTAAGGCAGTCAGTTAGAAGATGTTTCATTTCATTCCAAATCAGAGTCAAGCTACTTGGACAGTTTGGGACTTTGGTGCAAAACAGAGATGTCAAGTTTTGACACAGTGCTCACTCTCTTTTTATTGTGAGTAATTCTGTTTACATTTAACATTTTTTATAACTGCATCCTTTTTTTTTTCTTTCTTTTCTTTTTCTTTTTTTTTTAAGAAGTGATATTCAAGGTTATCCTGTAGGCAGGGAATTCCTATGGGCTGTATTATTTACAAAGACAGGCAACATGGTCACAGTTCTCTCTTTATGCCTTAATATTTCTGTTTCCTAAAATGCTTAAACTGTCATCTTCCGGCGTTCTGAGAAAACAGTGACCATGTAAATAAAAAGCAGCACTATGCAGCAGATATTAATGGTGATTTATGTACCAGCTGGGATACTGTTGCAGCATTTGGTAAGTATTTAGCTATATTGGGTTCAAGATACATAAACCACTGTGCTGGACAGCCTGTAACTGAGAAGACACAAATTCTGATTAGGAACCAGCACGTCCTTACAAAAACTTGATGTCTCCAATGGGTTGGTCTGGTGCTTTCCATACGAAGGACAGGTTTCTCTTCAGTGACTTGTCCGAGTGTGTGACAGTGTCACCATCTTCAAAACAAGTCAGCAGCTTGGAACCAGGAGGCAGGAAGATGAACGTGCCAGCAATTTCATTGTTGGACATTTTGCGAGCTTGCAACATAAAGCCCATGTAATCCCGGGTGCTTCTTACTGTCACTTTTGGAAGACAAAACACGGATCACAAAGGGATTTGTCTTGCTGTTATGGAGTGAATTGCCTGCAAGGGAGTTCCCAGAAAAAACTTTGGGCAACACTACTGAAAACACCTTACTGTCTTTGTCCTCATAGTCTGTCTTGGACATGCTGGATACAGAAGGCCAGACTTTTACCTTTGGTTTTGCAGTGTGTAATTGTACCCAGGATTTGCCTGAGTCTTTCCCCCCATCCCTCCTTGATGATAAGCTGTTAAGCACATTGGATCAGGCAGCATGCAGCCATTTTTACAGAAGGAGGTTTGGACACTGCTCTGTATATAAGCAAAAGCTTGTGCTCTGCTCAGAGGGGTTTTGTTTTGCACAGGGATGAACGGGCAAGTGGCCAAGCTGGAGAATAGTGTCTCTCAGCTCTGTCTGCATCTGCCTGAGAAGCAGTGATGCCAGGGATGGGGAATGCTGCCAACATGCCCAAGAGTCACGTGAGTCATGCAGACCCCTTTGAGTGGTGCAGAGGGGCTGGGAAGGTGACTTAACCCACTGGAGGTGCCTCTCATGGGCCATTGCATGTAATGAGGTCTGTCTGGTATGGTTGGGACACAGTTGAAATAAATGAATCCCACCCAAAGCACCCGTGCAGCAAACAGAACTCCTCTGTAAATATGTCCTCATGACAAGAGAGGTGTTGCAGCTCACTCAGAGCAGTTATCCCTCTTCCCAGACCTCACGGAGATTAATTCCATTGCTTGAGAGATGTTACCATGTATTTTTCAGATGCAGGAATGAGAAGCTGTTCCTTACCTGGCACCTTGTCTCCTGGGAAGTAGAAAGACATGTTGGTATGGACAGTGACGTAGTTGTTGTTGGAGCTGTGCAGCTGCACCCTCAGGTGCCTGGGCATCATGTCAGTGCAGGCGGAAAGGCTTGCACCCTGCGAGAAGGCGGCCGCGTAGGAGACCAAGCACAGGGTCATGCAGGCCCAGCCAACAATGGCAGTGTGGGCTCTCTCACCATCCTCCATCCTACAGCAGGAAAAAATGTGGAGTTCACTTCAAAGCAGTGGCTTTCCAAATGATGCCATTGATTTATCTGATCTCCAGAGCCGCCTTCCCCACTGTCTTTAAACAAAAGGGAATAAGTGATCTCTGTGACACCTGGAGCCACTTTGGGAATCCACAGCGTTTACATTCTGAAGTGAACTGTTCCGGCTGGGAAAGGGAAGAGCCCCCCACAAGAAGGTGTATTTCTTGTGAAGCTGCCCATAGAGGGAGAGGCCCGAAAAGAATTGCTCTAAAAGGTCTTGTGAGTTTTAGGAGGAGGAGCAGGCTCTGTACAGCCACACTCAGCACCCTCCACCACTCCCAGCCCACATGTACAAATGTACTTCCAGCCCAAATGTACAGCCTGATCAGTAGGGGAAACATCTGCCCCCTTGGACCTGCAGAGCTGCTGCAGGCCCTATCTCATATGGGGCTGGTGCCCAGGGCAGAGCCTGTCCCTGCCTGCCATCACAGAGCCACGTCCCTGCAGTGACAGCACAAAACACACTTCCAGATTGAACAGAGTATTGTGCCATTCTGCTTTTTCAAAATGCACTTTTCAAAGTGAAGATGAATGATGAGTGTGTGGCATTTATTGTAATGGATACCACAAAGCAGGTGCTTCTGATTTTAATGTAGCACTTTCTACCATTTTCTTTTCAACATGCAGCCTTTCCTGCCTTAGATGTCATAACACTTAGTCAATGAGTAAATGTAAATAAATCAGAGGCAATGGAGCCTGAGGAGGTCTAGCTTACACCTCCCTCTCAAGCACTTCTGAAACTTGCCAGCCGACTAATGAAGCACCACTGCAAGCGTAATGGTTCATGCGCAGCCTAAAGCAGCAAGCAGATGGATGCAGTTTAACCTTCCACAGCCAAGCATCCTGTCACTCCAACCAGTTGTGTGCCAGAAGATGCTCGTGAGAATCACAAGAGCCTTCGCTAACTCTCCCAACCCTGCTGGACTAGCAGCAGGATGTCTCCTCTTCATGGAGCCAGCCTCCCTTCTGGGCATACCTAAACTGTCCTTGCTGGATAAGATTTCTCGCAGGAGCTCATGGAAGTAGCCCCGAGCAGCAGCTCTTTCCCTTGGGTGATGCCCCGGCTGTGCCGTTTCCCATCCCAGCCCCACCGCCCTCCTGTGCCCATCCCCGCGGGGGAGCAGCGCTGCTCCCCGGGGCTGCCCGAGCTCAGGCTGCCGATGCCGCCGGCGCTTACCTTGGGACACGTTCGCTGCCGGGCTCGCTGCCACCACTGCCCTGCCAGCCTGCCGAAGACCCATCCTTTCAGGGATCTTCCTCGCCTGCTCCTCTAATGGGAAACGCAGCAGCTGTTACTGCTAATACCCACCACCCACGGCAGCTCTCTGCCAGTGCCCAAATCCTGCTTTAATCATATTAGTTTTGTTCTTCACATCCTACTCCTTTCATTTTTTTCTTATTTTTTTCCATATTTTTTTTTCTTCTTTTTTTTTGGAGTGTGTGTGTGTGTGTGTGTGTCTGTGTCTGTGTCTGTGTCTGTGTGCCTTAAATCTCCAAGTTTCTTCAATGAAAACAAAGGCAACTAGCAGGGAAGGGAGGGGGAGACCCACAGAAAATTTGTAGTAGTTTGTAGGGTTTGTGTAGAACACCCTGAAACTCCTTTGCAGAGGTGCAGGATGGTAGGACTTTTTCTCCTCTGTTACCCTACCCACACATACATGCCCTCTTCCATGCTGAAGCAAAGCAAAGCCAAGCCACATCAGCTCCTTCCATGTGCCCCCAGCACTGTGCCCTGTCTCTCATGCTTACATGGAATTATTTTTGACAGTAAAAGCACAATTTTGCTACACAGACTGGGAAGGTTCATCCCATGTGCCAGCCTTGCCAGAAGGAGCCATCAACACCCCACGAATCCACCGAAGCTGGCACAGAGGACCAAACACCAGATAAGTGTGACTGTCCCCCGGCACACGAGGTGTATTCATGTCCAGGCTGTCAGCCCTGCTCCTTGCCCAAGCTTTGCTGCAGCTGTGCTGGCAGTCGGTGGCAGAGCTGATCCTGTCCCTCGTCACTCACTGCAGACTGCTCTGGTGATCAGGGCTCTCTGATGACCTTGGCCACTGTCACCAGGCTCACCCTGCTCCCTGCTAGTGGTTCATTTCTGCCAGTCGTGCCTTAGCTGTAATCCTGCTTGGGGTCTGACCATTGTGTGAGTCTGTCCAGAGGGGGTATCCTGGTGACCTCTGCCTAGGCACTCCCCAAAAACTGGGGGCAAGTTTGCAGATGTTTCACTTATTAGCGCTGTCCCCATCAGCCTGCCCTGCTCTACAGCCTGTCTTTTGGAAGAGACACAAAATGCCGGGCTGGCACTGAGGTTCCGCTGCTGACAGCCCAGCTCTCAGCTGATAAACTAGTTGGAAAGTATGGAAACTGGTGCTACTGGACTCTCATCAGCCTGCTCTCCTCTGCATTTGAAAGATGCCTTAAAATCACTGAATTTCAAGATGTAATATAAGTCTTGTAGTTTTCTTTCCTTTTCTCAGTGGAAGCAGAGCATAGGTCAGGGGGAGGGAGGACAAGTTTGCATTCTTGATTCTGTTCCAGCTTGTAATTGCCCATCCTTCATACACAAAAGAGAATAACTTTATGCTGTATTGATGAGTAATCCTTTCCTGAAACCAGCCAGTCTCTTAAGGTCTTTTCTTCCTAACCTATTCCTAAAATCAGTGAGGGCCATTTCTCCACTGACTCCCACCTGGAAAGAGGGAAAAGCGGCCAAGTGCACCACGGAACACCCTGAAACAGCAGTGTTTGGTGTTCCCTGGAGCAGCATGCAAAGCTGTGGCGAGAAGAGGCTCAAACAGATCCAACCCATGTGTAACAGCAGAGGATGTAGGGCAGGACTGAACTGTCCATGCTCACTTCCAAGGCTGCAGCAGCCTCTGGCAGGGCAGGGCAGGGCAGGGCAGGGCATGCTGCTGTTCACAGGTTCAGCAGCACCAGTCAGATGGCACTGCCTGGACAATGTTAATTGCTGGGCTGATCTGAAATAACAGCCTTACACAGCACTCATCCTCACTGCCTGCTCTCAAGCACAGGAACTCTGTGGCTTCAAAGCCACAGTCAAAGCAAATGTCACAACCATCTCCTCCTCAGAGATGGAAAAAGCCTGTCATAGTCATTACCGTGACACAAGCATCTACCAGCAGCTTCCAACTGCTCATTCAAATGCCAAGTGACAGGCAGATATTTCCAGTAAGAAATACAGCCCTCTCAGAGCCTTTAGTTGCATCACCCACCAGGACAGCATTGCCTCAGCCCTCTCTGGCCAGGGCTGTGACCTGCTGGAGTCACTTGAGCTCAGCCAGGCTCAGCTCTGACCATGGGGCCCAGACAGACCACGTGGCACTGCTGGAACTGGAGAGAGGTTTGCTTTTTCTTGTCATAAACGTCTTCGTTAGTAGGAAGCTGTCAGGAGAAGGGAACATAAGACAACTTACACCCTGCCTATTGTTTTCCCAGCAGCATTTGTGTAGTGGATTTCTAGAAGAAAAAAAAACCCCACAGACCACAGCTGGGAATTTGAAATAACACTAGGACAACTGTGCATGCTCTGTAATGACTTGATAATTAAGATAGAGTATAAACCATGTAAGTTGAAATGTCACTGATAAGTGCACAGAAGGATTATAAACCCCATAACATTGCAGGTTCTCTGGTGCAGAAACTCTATCCTTCTTGCAGGCTGCTTCTACATCTCCACATCACCAGGGCACAACAGGCCAGCAGATGTGGAGCAGGTGCAGTGGAGATCAGTATGTAATATGGCATGGACGTAAGAAACTCAGAGCTGACACTGCAGAGAAAGCTGGTTGCTTCATTGACAGGTTGGGAAATACTTTGCTGCTGCAAGATAATAAGTGTTTTAATGAGTTAGAAGTTCCTCTTGGTCAGCTGGCAGCCACCTGAGTCCTGTGAACAAAGTTTGAGCAGGCTTAGGGAAGAGTGGGCAGGTTGATCAAGTAGAGAGCTTGAAGATGGCAACAGCTGAGTTCAGATCATTAAACCAGCAAAGCTGGCTGCACCACCTTATTTAAGAATATTTCAAGTCATCTTTAAAACAAAGAGCAGTGTCCAGCTGTGAGATGAGTGGTTAAAAACCCATGGTAGTCCCACAGGGAGAATGGAGAATGATCTCCAAACTGGCATCTCAGGGGTTGACCTATGCATGTCTGTGCCTCTGTGTTTGGGGAGACCAGGATGTTTTTCTGATACTAGATAGGCAGAGGGTTGGCAAAAGTACTGGCAGGTCCTTCCCCTTTTATCCAGTTGACTCTTCTTGCTGCTCTTCTGTCACTTACTGAAGCGTGACTGACTAAAATGTCACTGCTGGGAACAAACTGGCACATACACATGCATGCAACATACATTGTAAGCCTCTTTCCCTCATAAATTCAAACCAAAAAAAAGCCCTTTATTTTTTTTGGTAACTACTGCAACCTGGGCAGCTGTTCTGCTCTGGAGGACGGGTTGAGGGGAGGGAAGAGAGAGAAAGAGAGGTAAGGCTTAGCAACAAATAGATGAATGATTGCTTTAATAAGATTGAGTAAGATGAGGAATACAGACAGCAGGTACAATAAACATGCTCTCAGATGCTGGGCTCCTCACATGCACATAGCATCAGTCAGAGCCCACAGGGATTCTCCCACAGTGTGCTGCACAGAGCAGATGCAAACCATCCATGGAGAATTGCTCTCCCTTTTTGCCACTTGAGCTATTTTATCATTTCCATACACAAAACCAACCCTCTATTCTAAAGGATGATCTCTTGTTGCTGCTCTGTTAGATAAAGGCAAGGCCAGGCAGGTGGTGTGATCATGGCACTGAGTGGGAGCTGCCTGTGAGCTCCATTAGGGTGACCTGGCAGAGGGATCCTGTGGCCGAGGGTCCCTCGCTCAGGGTCAACACAGCAGCCCAGGAAATTCCCCCTCCCATCTCATTTCAGGCCTTGGAGAACAGTTTGGCACAGGAATCTGAGAGTTTGAAACTGCTGACTCCACAGCTTGCTTCTTTTCAAAACCAACACAGGGCTGGAGCTCTCCACAGGTGTGAGTTGGGATATGAAAGATCAGGCATTGGTCTGGTACCATCAGTCACACATTGCAAGACTGTCACTTTCCAAACACTTTCATGCCTTCCTGTCTCCCAGGAGCAGCACAGCTGTGGGGCACAGCTGGTTTTCAGAGCTGTGAAAAAGCCTGAGGAACTAATGGCCAAGTTATACCCAGAAGGACTCCCAGTAGCTGTTTTGTCATCCTAACATCACAAAAAAGATAGAAAGAACTCGAATGATGTTCAGTGTGGTGTGCATTAGATTCCCTTTGAACTAGGAACCAGGTGGAAACAAATTGTAAAAGTGGGCGGTCATCAGGGTATACACCTTTAAAACAAAACCTTCTTAGCATGCTCTGCTCCCTTTATATAGGGCAACTCCAGGGCACTGCAGGCTTTAGTAGAGACCTGGCTTGGCTGCTCCACCACACAGTACTTGCCTTCTTCTTCTTCCAGGCTTTCTCTAGTCTCCATGAGGTATGCTGTGCTGCTGCTCCCAGCCAGGCTTTTGTTTAAAGAGATGTGGCTCAGTTTGGCTTTTCCAGTGCAAGAAATTTGTGCTGGATGTGGGCATATAGCAAATTTACAGCTACTGTTCTTCATAGAGTGTCTGTGAACTGAATGTGTTGCTGAGGGTGGGGGTAGTGGTTGAATGGCCACGGTTTCACAGTGTGATCTTGTTGCAAAAAAGTACTGACTAGCAACATGAGTACAGCTTTAGTCTTTGAAATTCAGTAATTTTTGTTAGTTTTGGATTACTTAATTTTGGGTACATTCTTCTAAGAAAAGTGGTGGACAAATGCTTGCAGGTTGTTCAAGGTATTAATGTTTCATGGTCAGTTCTGATCTCAATGAGCTTGATCTCCAAGTGAAACTCTTTTATACATAGGTATAGTGGCAAGAGCATCAGGATATGGTAAATGATGTCACATGGAGAATTTGTAAAATAAACTGGAAGTCAGTGATTGTAGGAAGTAAATGCTTCATTTCTTTTGCTACCTTTGAAATTTTAATATGAATTACAACAGCTGACCTTCAATGCAAAACTTCCTGTCTACCTCACATAGTAATAGCGACTTCATGACCTAGAATACATTAAAAAATCCCTTGGCATGTAAACTACATAGTATTTATATTTATATAGAGTTTAGTATGGGATTAGACTATCAGAAGTAGCAGATTACAACTGAAAAAATGTTCTATAGGTAGACTTGTAGAAACTAAACTGCATTTAGTAAGTTAACAACGCAAACTCTTGACATTAAATCAAAGTCTTCAAAATGTGTTGCTATACATATATATATATGAGTAGGTGTGTGGAGGGGGAGAGAAAGGTGGAGAGGGAAAAAAATTAACCCTATATTAAAACAAACAAAAAACCAAACAACAAAATCTAGACAGTCTCCAGGACTGAAAGGAATCAGTTACCTGCCAGCTTCATATAGATGACAAGGTAAATGAAAAATTGCATGCCCCACTTGGAGGTACATCTTCATTTTTTAAAAAAAGTCACTTACAGAAGAGCAAGTTGGTGATTTGTCTTATATCCTGGACCTTTTTCAACCCTTGTCAGAAAATGATAAATTATTGAAGCATATTGTACAGTAGCAACTCTATCTGTGTGTTCTGTCATGGCTTCTGAAGTGCTTAATGTGGAAAGGTTAACTACTGACTGCAAAATAATTTAGAATTATTTCTTCATCTTAAAAAACAGTAAAATTAAAATTTGCAGTTCACATTCTCTCCCTTTGATAACTGAAATGTTACTATTCCCTGCTTGTATCAGAGCTACTGGTACTTGCGAAAAATGGGACAATGCTATATTCACACAGTTGTCTTGTGTTAATTCATCCACAACTAGAAGTATTTTTGTTCCTGGAGGCATTATAAACTGTCCAAAGAATAAAGCCAGGCTTCAGAAAGCTCATGTAAAAAATGGCTCAATAACCTCACCATGAGGTACATTACCCTAACTTATAACTTTGTCATAAAGATCAAGAAAACATTCTGGGTGTGTGATGTTAAGTGTTAAGGAACACTCATGTGAAGGAACATCTGAATTTTCAGAATTGGTTTGGGTTTTTTTTCTTGGCTGACTGCATGTAAAAGGAGAAGATACACTTTATAAATTGGAATAAGTATCCATGTAAAACTGAGCTGTGTTTATTCATTGTGCTTTGATTATCTGGGAGCATTGTTGCAAAATACACACAGATAAACAAGTTCCCTCTCTGCTGTCGGCTCAGAGGTTCCCCCTTCCTAATGCACACCCCATACTCTAATGCTCTTGTTCTCATTTCTGGCTAGACAGAGGGAATACAGAGATGGTACCAGGTTGTGGGGGGAGTGGATGGGAGAAAGAAGGAACTGGCTGGAGAGAACACATGTGGCATGTTTATAAAAGCTTTCAGATTCCAAGTGTATTTTCAGGAGTAGGTATTAGTTAAAATTGCTTTTTACTGAAGAAGTCCATTGTGTTTGGTAGAGAAGCACAAGAAAAAGGTCACCCCAAGCAGAGGAAGGGTGGAGGGCACACAGGCAGGAGGTGAAGCAGCTACTAGGCTGTACTGACACACCAACTGAGAGCTCTTCACCTCTGACTGACTTCCCCAGCTGGCACAGAGCTTTCTTTTCACCCTTAAGGCTTTTCTTCCATTTGCTTCAATTCTTTCCCCACCTCTAACTGTTGAAGTGTCACTGCTACATCCCTTGATTCAATCTACAATTCAAGATTTTTTGGACAGCTGAACTTTTTAGCCGATGACTCTTACTAGACTGGCATTTAAAGCTGACCCTGTGTTTTCCAAAAGGGACAGGTCACTGTCACCAAATCATTAGCATTTCCCTTCCCACCACCAGTTAAACTACTGTTTTGCCATCAATACAGGGTTCTGATTTGTAATTACTCCTTGCCTGCTTACCTTCCAATCTGTATTTCTGTAACTGTTAGCATAATTAAATGAGCTGTTGCTTCCTATTAGTCTTGCAGTACTATTACATGCTTCTCTTTTATTTTTTTCTGTACAATGGAACAAAGCAATACTTTGAAACAAAAGCATTCAGGCAGTTTACAATCACGTTTACATTTATTAAAAAAAATACTTAAACACTTGTGTATTTCACCTGTGGATTTTGAACTATAAATCAAATAGGGCTCATCACTTCAAAGAGGTTCACAAGTACAAAAAAAACAGCCTCCTTCTGGCATCTTCACATCCTCCTCTTCTGGGTGCTTATGTACAATACTGTGAAAAAGAGAAAGTGGCACACAGAAGAGGGCCCTGGTAAATAACATGCAAAAGCCTTTTTATTTAAAACATCTAATTTCCATGGCATATAAATGGACACTGTAAGAGATCCCATTCAGCATGAACAAAGTCAGGCAACCTTTAAGTCCAGGTTTCAAAAAATGCCATTAGCTCTAAACATTATGTATTATTTTGGTTCAGTATTTATTTTATTCACAGCCCAGCTATGCTCCAGCAGATGTAGGCTGAACAGAGCAGGAACAAAGGAAGTGCCCTGCAGTATTACTGAGGGGAGCATGAGAGAGTTCCTCAGCTGCAGAATTACAGGTGTCAGACACTAATGCTGTGATCTTTCAATAAAAGCTGGAAATCCCAAGCACTAAAGGCAAAGCTAATGATTAGTTATGAAGAAGAGACATCTTCCTCCTGCTTGGCTGATGATATCCCCAGAACAGATCAAGTCACAACAGAAAATGATATTGTGCTCCTAAACCTGCCACATGTCTTCAGTTCTCTGTTCAGCCTGTTCTTGAGCCTTCTGCCCCTCATCCACTTGTATTAACTTTTATAACAGATTATTTCCTTAATTGATTCTCCAACTGAAATGTCACTCCAGTCCTTAGCGTAACAGTCCAAATGCCTTGCAAAAAGCAAGGGTTGGCCTCATTTTAAGGATTATTTCTCCACCCAAAATGCTCTTTTACACTGGTGCCACATTCTCTTTGACTCTTTTTCTAACATGGATATTTGGTGCTTGTGTCTTTTTATTCCATCTCTCCTTGCTGAGCTCCATTTTCCTCACAAGCAACTTGGTCAAACTCTGCTTCATTTACCTCCTGTATCAGCCTTTTCACCCTCCAACTTCTGAACCTTTTCTATTTTTAGATACTCTTCTCCCTGGCATGTCCTGCTATTACAGCCTAATATCACAGAGTCATTTCAGGAGCCTGGGATTGTCCTTGAAGTGCACTAAAATCCACCTACTGCACTTGGATAGTCAAAGGCTCGATATTAAAGCACGAGTGATATTTTTGACTGGTGGTAAAATCTTTACTCAAAGGATGAAAATAGCCTCCAGGACTAAGGATAAGCATTCATTCACTCCTGGAAAACTGCTTCACCAGAAAGTACTTGTGTCACTGTAATATCTGCACTGTAGCATAAATTTATGCAGTAGCTTGCCTAAAAAATGCAAACTCTTATGGTGCGGAGGCCATCTAAGCAAGCAGTAAGTGCAAAAGAGTAAGCGTGTCAAACAGTAGAAAATAAGCTCCAAGAAGGCTAGAAAAGAGGATGCTTCTCTAAATAAACTTCAAGTTCAGAGGAAAAAAGGACCACAGGAATGTGGAAAAGCACAGACTCTGCAAAGTGAAACTGTAAAAAGCAAATACTGTAAAGATTTCCGAGAAAGAATATTAGTTTTGGGCTTACAGGTAACTTACTTACACCCCAGCCACCCCTCAAATTCAAAATATCAAAACATAATTTTCTAATGTGCAGTGACAGTAGGAGTAGGAATTACCATTATTTCCTCGGATAAATGCATCCCCGTACTTGTTCTTTAACTGTCCATTTACATATTCCTCAGTCTGCTCCAGAGCTATGTTCATATATCCATCCAGGCAAGCCAGGACACCTGAAAATAGTTGCAGTTTAAAAGAGAATCAGCTTGAACTTGATAAACAAAAATGTGTTGTGTTTGAATAGTACAGGAAAAAACCCACCCTGTATCCTTATAACAAACTAAAAATGCAAGCATGGACAGATGTCTTCAAAGAATTCAGCTGAGAGAAAGGAATCCCAGGCACTCTGGTAGCAATATTATCAGTTGGTATAAGAGATGTGGGAGTAAAAAAAGTTATTAAGGCATTATTTCAAAAGATGGACAATTTCCATTTTGAAAGTTTAAACTGTCCCTTCTCACTTGTGTTTTAAGCACATACCAAGAAAACACCTGTGGCATTAAGTGTAACTGGATAATCTAAGGACAAGGCTATGTAAACTGAGCTGTCAACAAAAGTTGTGAGGGATATAGCTGAAAAACACCCCTTTTAATTCAGGATAGCATACACATATTTGTCTTCAGGCTTACAGAGCTAGAAAAACACTGTCTGCAAGTCTCTGTTTTGATGTCAACAAAATTCTACATATTCTTCAACAAAGGCCACTGAAATCTTCCCACAAAAATAAAATTACACTGTTTTGATAATGCAATTAAAGAAAAAAAATTGTCATTTGTAATATTAGATGATTTTTTTGGATCAGGAAAATAACCATTTTAGTAGCACAGAGGTAATACAGCTTTTTACAAGTTGTTTTATCTTCCTCTTTCATGTGGGTTCTCCTGACTTTATCCTTGCACAGACAATACTACTTAAGTAACTTTTTCCTGTTTGAAAAACACCTAGCTACTTACCTACCAGTAAAACCTGAAATATAGTATATTGGCTGTACTTAGGAAGAGGGAGAAAACTCAGGCCACATTCTCATTTTTCACAAGTGTTACTGCAGGATCTTCTAGTTAATAATTCGGAATTAAACTTCTTCTGCCAACTTGTCATGGCTTAAAGATTATTTTCCTTTCTGTTTTTCTCTCCTCTGTTTCCACAGATAGGAAAAACTGCTCAAAAAGTGCCACTAAATGCACGAAAAAGACCCATACCCAAGTCAGCATTCTTTTCCACTCTAGTAACCCTGAGGGATACATACAACAACAGAAAACAAAAATATGTTTGTACAAAATTAAAATTGGATCATTTGGATTTACCTGAGCTACAACTCAGTAGGGCATAAATGCAGTATTTTCATACTCTTTTGATCCTGGAGGGCATTCATGGTTGTTTCATTCTCTTCCTACTTTTCCTTGTGTTTATTCTTACACCACTAATGGCATCAAGTATTATCACTGCCCATCCTGGCTAGCAATTTATCTGTTTTATCTGTATGTAGAGCTGTTTTAATGTACACACCCATATTTACACACAGAAACCATACATTAATGTATCCCTGATCATTTCCCAGGGCTTCCTGACTTGGACATTTGCAGCACTTGGCAATGGCTGAAGACAGTTCAGTTACACATCAACACTTCCATGAGGCCACAATGGTGCTGGTGTGTGTGAAGCCTCCAAGGGTGGAGGCAACAAAAAAATCAGCAACACAGCCTGAGGGAGAATCTGGACAGATCTGCAACAACAGCCCGAGATGCTGTTTTGTAAATGTTTGGCTTTTACAAATGGTGGTCACATTTCTGCAGAAAACAAACTAAGTGCATATTTTTCACACTAAAACACTACATGGATTTTCTGTCACAAGATCAAAAGAGTGTAGGGAAATAAGGAAGGGAAGGGGGGTAGGAAATCCAGTGACAAATAAGGGTATTCAAGGAATTCTTGTTCAGTCAATGTGGTGCCAGACTGTAGGCACGTTAAACTCAGCTTTGCTGAGGGTTGAGTAGTTCATCTACAGCATTTACAAATGGATCTTACCAAGGGAGAGGTAGCAATGGTCTCAATGAAAATACAAGTGCAGCAAAATTCTGCTTTGACTCTGCCTTGTGTGTGTGAGGACTTGCTCTAATTGACTTTAATGAGCTCTCTCTACATTCTTCTGCACTAAAGAACTTACAGAGAGGCAGCAAACTTTTTAAGCCCCCAACCCCACCTGAAGTGCTCAGACAATGTGGCTCTGAAAGAAATGAGAGACTGCAAATTTTGTCAGCTGAGTGACACTGCAGAGAAACAGGAAGGGATAAGAAGCCACTGCTTGCACTGTCAGTGAACAATAACAATTTAAAACTGTCATAGCACAAAGATTCCTAGTCACAGCACCAACAAGTCTCCCCTCACAAGCTAAGCCAATTGAAGTAAACCTCTCTGAACAAGGGGTCTGTTGCAAAATTGTAATGTCTAAGTCATTACAAAATAAAATTTCTTAATTGAGCACAGCAGAAGATACATGATTAGCTTTGACTGAATTTGGATACTACTAAAAAAATTGGTCAGGTTATCTTAATGGGAGCAGGACCAGGACATTTCACTGCACAGAGAAGTTTAATTTACTGGTTAAAAAATAATCCTATATACATGAAGGTATACTGATAGACTGAAGAAATCAGGAATAAAACTGACGGGCTGTGTTAAAATGAAGCTGACAAAAGGTACACTAAACTTTTCCCTGTATCTCTGTGAGTCTTGATCCAACACAAGTCTAGGCAGTTGTCTATCCACAAATGTCAAGAATGTTTTCATCCCTCGTGTAAGAATTCTATTACGACTGACAGCACAGCACAGTTTACTCTGAAGCTTTCCTGGATCAAAATCTATATTACATCTAAATAGAGAACAGAAATGTGAAGAAAAGCCTAGTTCCAATAAGGGGTGTTTCTGGTCATTTCAAGAGTTGTAATTCCAGACAATCTTTCCAAGTATCAGTTTAGGAACTCAGAATCATCCAGTTTAATCACCTGTGACCAAGGACACTAATGATGTAGATCAGTAATTTTAATCTCTAAATCCACTGTTGTTACTCCCCTTTTTATCACTTTCTCCGGAGTTGATTTTTTATTTTTACTGTCACCATTCTGAGATCTATGTTCTTGTACTCCATGATTCTGGATCACACTGTTTTTTCTTTCCAAAATCAATGCATCTATTCCAGACTCCTCAATGAATTACTTTACTCCCTGTGAGAGACAGACAGAGAACTCACCTCGATAATCAACTCCAGAATTTAATTTTACAACAACTGGCCTTCCAATGATTTGTTTCAGGAAGTCACTGGGGGTTTGCTTTCGTAGACTCATCTTGATCTTCTCTGGTAAGCTGAAAAAAGAAGAGAAAACATTAGGATAAGAGATGTGCTTCCACATTGTTTTAAATACTCTGTACAGAGAAGCAGCCCCTGATTTGTAATACTTTCAGTAGGAGAAAATACTCAAGGAGATGGAATGAGGGTTGAGGTGGGGAGACAGAGCTCCTAAAGCCATTGCATTCAACACCCCCTTTAACATTTTTATTAGTTCTGAAAGTATAACTAAGAATCCTTGTTTGCCACACTGTGCATCTTTTAAATTTCAACAGTGCCAAGGGCCTCGTCATCCCTAAAACCTTTTGCTAAAATGATTTTAGAGGGCTAAGCCATAAAGAGGCGCTTCGCGTCTTTAGGGGCAGAGGGAGCAGCCCATCTATGCTCTCTGTACGGAAATCTGTGCGAGAACAGCAAGAGTACTTCTGATCTCAGCTCACAAATAGAAGAAAAGCATACATTTAAAAGCATGCCTTCAGATAATAAATCAGACTACGTTAGGGCTTGTGATTAAATTACAGAAGAAAGATGCTGTGATTTAAAAACGCAGCAGGCGCACCCAGATTGGTAAAAGACTCCCTCTCAGTACTCGCTTGACTTCTGCTCTAACGCTGCTTTGTTCTGCTTTTTAGACCGAAGGCAGAAACACCCGCACGGTGCCGACTTCATTCCGCTGCTTCCTGGGGTAAATCGCAATGGGCAATTCCAGCCGTGACTCCAGTGATCCTCTCTGTTTCTCTACCAACACCCACCGCCACCAGCGATACTGGCGCCCCAGGACTGCGTCCCTTTCCCGGACCACACACGCGCTTGAAGCCGCTCCCCCCGTGTGGAACCCCCGCGTTTCAGCCCGGCCCCAGCGCCCTGGGGAAGGTCCCGGCCGGAGAGCGCGGCTCCACGACAAACCAGCACGGGGAGCACACGCACGGCCCGGGCCCGCCTCGCACTCACCGCCCGCCGCCGCTCCCGGCGCTTCCCGCGCCACTTCCCGCCGCTCCCCGCCCGCCGCCGCCCCGCCCTGCTACGGCGGCCGGGCGGGACAGCCCGCGCAGGGCCCGAACGCTGGGCGGGGCTGAGGGTGCGCCCTCCTGCCCGGGGGACCTGCGGGGCCTCGCAGGGGGATGAGCCCCGGCCCCTTCACGGAGATGCGAGGTTTTTTTATGTCTTGCATAGGATTCCACGTAAAATAACACCCCATCGGAGAGAAATCTTATGGGGTGTCTTGTGGGAAAAAAGGATCAGTTAAGTTGGAAAGGGCCTCAGATATCATCGAGTCCAACGTATGACCCAACACCACCTTGTCAGCCAGAGCATCCACCGAGGGCCGCATCCAGTCTTTCCTTAAACATCTCCAGGGATTATGACTCCGCCGCCTCCCTGAGCAGCCCGTTCGGATGTCCAATCACCCTTTCTGTGAAGGAATTCTTCCTAATGTCCAATATAGTACTCATTATTATATTCTACTTCAATGAGACCCTGTTAATTCCCAGATGATCTTGTCCTTATCAGAGACACAGTGAGCACCTCACAGGCGTCCTGCCCAGGACCAGATAGGAAAGTGCTGAAGGTCATTTTACAGAGGAACCAGTGAACACAGAAACATAAGAGGTTTGCCTTTTTTTTTAAGTCACCTGGGCATAACTTGGCATAAGAATAGGCTGAACTCACCTTCTACTCTTCCACTTGTCCCCATCATCACACTTGTTTTTCCTCCTTTCCCCTAGCTATCTCCTGATGACTGGAAAATACTTTTTTTTTTTTCTTTTTTTAGGATTTAGTACTGTGACAAGTGTTAATCATCTGTGAAAGCTTCTGGACTGTTTTGTTTTTTTGAGTTTCTTATCTGCCCGTTATTGATTTAGTATCTTGTCAAACCTCTCAATTCCCATGATACAAAGACAATGTACCGTGGCTTTTCAGAGCACTGATTTGTAATCTTGCTTCTTTCTAGAGCTGGGTATCTTCTCTTTTTGAACACATGTCCAGTAACAATTTTTTTTCTCCAATGCTTAGACTAAAAGGCTTTTCAGAGGCAAGAGCTGCAAACCCGACCTTATTCACTTGCCTGTCCCAGAGTTCAAGCACAGGCAGGGACAGGGAAGTTTGGCCACACTGTGCCTGTGTTTCCAGGCAACCTTCATGTTAATCAGGAGCATCCAACTGTGCTTGATTATATCTAGTATTTGAAGCAGAAAAGGAACATAAAGTAGTTACTCCGGGGAGCAGACTTGCAAAGTTTTATTTGGCTTTCTGACTTCAGTGAGTAATGCTTTGATAAGGGAATATTCCTGTTTTCATTGTTATCAATCTCCAGTATAAGGATTGGGCAAATAAAACTTTCATGCCTGGGCTGGTAAATTTGCATGGCAATTTTGCAAATCCAACCAGGGACACTTTGTTTTGTGAGACTTTCTCTTTGTTTTATTTCTTACAAGTTTGCCTTCAGAGCTTGTATTTTTTTTCTGAGCCATCAGAAACTGATGAGCTGTTTTGCCTTCTGCTCAACAGGCTGCTTTCTAGCCAGCTGAGGCTTATCCTTAATTACAGTTTCTGTGTGTGTATATGCTTTGATTGTCTGCTGTCAGTCAACAAAATCCTTGTACTTTCCTGCTTCACAGCCTCTGAACCTCACAAACACATCAGATTTGAATCATGGGCATTGAGATTGGCAAGTTCTGTGTCCTCAGCTCCCTTCTTCCATAGTTTGAGACCAAGTCATGAACCCAAATCTTGTGTAATTTTCCTTGGTTTGCCAGAGGTATCAAAGCAGTCTCATGTGCTGTTCCTAGAGGTAAATTGGCCTTAAATCCTTAAGGATTCCAAATCTCTAAGAGTGAAAATGGAATTCAGATATCATTGGCTAATGATTATATTTTGTTTGTTTGTCCTCTAGATGAAAAAGTATTTTGATCTAAAATGTTACATACCTGGCTCTCAGTAGGTTGTTTTAAATACTGCATTGCTTTATCTTTTCCTAGTGTACCATGGTAGAGCTTGTTCAGCTGTATAACTCATAGAAATCAGCAAGATGCTGCCCTTGTGTTTTAATCAAGATGAACTTGAAAGGTGAACATTGTAAGTGATAGAAATTATTTATAATTTGGTAATAAAAGTTTATGTCTAGCACTCCAAATTTCACACATCTGCTATGTGCTGGCCTTGAGATATAGAACAATTGCAATTGCCTTTACATTTGGCCTCAGATGAAAGGTCATAAATTACAATGATAGAGTTCGTAGTCCTTCCCAGCTCACAAAATTTCCATATTAACATCTTCACCTCAAACATAAATAGTTACAGAGTTACAAAGTAAAGAGCTGTGTTGGCCTTTGTCAACTGAACTTTAAGATGGAAGTCTGTGGATCGTGTACTATTGCTAACTTTTAAACATAAAGCATCAGAGAATCCTTGTTCAGAATACCTAATTAAAACTTTACAATTAAATTTAAAAATGAAATGGAATTTCACTCTTGCTCTTTCTCTCTCTCTCCTATCAATGCAATAAAACCCTCTTCAAAGTTAGGAAGGTTTTTCTCTCCCAGCTACTTGAAATAAAAGCATTTTCAGAGTGAGATGGCTACAGAACACAGAATAGGTCCAATTTCTCCTTTTCCTGTGAATTGCACATTGTTTATGTAAGTTAAGTGCAGATCAACAACAATCCAGATGACAAAAGAATGTCTGTGGCACATGTTGAATTCAGCCTGAACAATCCCCAGCTACATCCAGCAGATGAATAAAAGCCTCAATCTTTAAACAGTTTTCACCTGAAACTTGTGTCAGAGAGGACAAATCTATTCTGGCTCAAATCACAGCATATCACATGGTTTTAACGATTAACTTTGATGCCTTCTTAGGTTAGAAGCAAAGGAAAAAAGCATTTTTAAAAAATCATGTAATGAAATAAGAGGCCAAGATGAAGTTCCAAATCCAGGGGAACATTTATTGTTCAGAGCCTCTGAGAATGGGGAGGTAGAAGGAGGTGTCAGCTTTCATGAAGTAGTGCTGAGGTGGAGAAGCTCTTCAATTCAAGATTAGCACTGCTATTGCAGGGTTTCCTGAAGGCCGTGAAGTAAACATGATAGTGCATTTCTGGGGTTTGAGAGGTGGAAGGCAAAATTCTGCTCTCACTGTAGCCAGCAGAAGTTTTGCTAATTACTTCTCTGTTACTTAGGATGCCTCTGTAAGTTACTGAAAATACACCTGAGGTCTCAAAACCTTCCTTCTGGAGCTGTGTTCTTTCACTGTGATTTATGCTTCTTAGAACTGTCTTCTTCTGATGTTCTGAGTGTGAGGAATAGGACATTAAGGAATTGAAGGGTGCCTGAGGAAGCAAGAGAAAGAAAGTAAGTATTGGGAGCTTCCTCCTTTTCCTCCTCTGCAAACTTCCTGGTGGACAAGGAACTGTCAGCAGTTCCTCTGGGGAGCTGGGGAGAATAAAGTAAGAACTCAGCCTCAGGCTTTCTCTCTGTCTTCTACACTTTCAGTTCTGTAAAAAGGAAGGGAAGAGTCTCAGAAGCTTTCAGGGTTCACTTAACCCCCTCTGAGTTCCTGGGAGTGCTTGGCTTCCCGAGGGCCCAGCTTTTTCATGAGCATTAAGAGGTCTGATGTTCCCCTTTACATGCATTTAGATGGGCGAGTTCAAGCCTCTCAGCATGTGAATGTGCCTATAAAGTAAAACTTCAAAGATGTTTTTCTCCATAAACAGAGGCTTAGTTATCCAGCATTATTTCCCATGCTGTGCTAAGATCGTCAGAACCGTTGATTTCCTTCCAGATTCTCAACTAAAAAGTTAATGTATTTTTGAATGGAACCTTACTCTGAAAAGTATTGGGTTTGAGCTGTAGATTTTAGATAGAAGAGCCTAACAAAATTCTGTCATCTTCAACTTCTTACACTGTGCTCACCACCTTGGGATGTTCATCTCCTCCTATATGCCTTAAGTGACACAATGACCTTTTGTCACATGTTTGTCTCTCCTACTTTCTGTCCAGTTAAATATAGTGTGACAGATCATGTCAGGTTTGTGCTTTCTATTAAGCAAAGGCTGGAAGCCCCCCTTGACTCATTTTTGCACTACTAAGCTAGATTTTTTCCTAAAATATAATGGAGTTGGAGCAAAGCCTTTTGTGCTTAGACTCTATAGAATATTCACATCAGGGAAAAGACAAATTCTATATTTTTTTGCTTGTGGAGTATCAATTCCAGATGACATTTTTATGTAAACTTCCCCACATCCAGTTTAATGAAGCTGATTCAGTACCTAAGGTTGAAAACTCTAGTATCAAGTTTAAGCACAGAAAGGGGTTGAAGTGGTCACTTTAAACTGACCTGCTGGTGCAAAAAATCTGCAAAGATGGTTCCCAGCTCCCTAGAAATGCTTCTGGTGCAGACTTGGGAATATGAAGTAAACATGAATCAGATTTGTAGTATGGTAATAACAATACATACCTTGTCCTGAATTTCAGTGAAAAAGGAAGGTTAAAGTGTGTTCAGCCAGACACACTATTATGTAGAATAATGGAGATTATGTTACCATCACCATTAACTAATGGGAGAGCTCAATTTCTTTAGAAATAAAATGCAATTTAATGTCAATGTTAGGCCACTCCTAGAGCATTTGTGAGCTGGTATTTTCCAATAGGCCCAAATTTCTGGCTATTGACTAAAACATCA
The DNA here is from genome assembly GCA_013397155.1 of Irena cyanogastra. Lineage (NCBI taxonomy): Eukaryota > Metazoa > Chordata > Aves > Passeriformes > Irenidae > Irena > Irena cyanogastra. The sequence continues at coordinate 211,326 of VWZV01007766.1, forward strand.
TTATTTCTTGAGGGGAATGAAAGAGAATGCAAATCTTTTGTAATATAACAACAAAAATAGGTAAAATCAAAAGGGAAGACTAGAAGGCTGTATCTATACGAAATAAACTGTTCTGCTAGGAATAGAACAATAGCATAAAGTTCCATATTAAGTCAAAAGTTAATTTTTCACAGAATACATTATACAACTCTCTTTCTTTTTAATGCTAATATTAATTCAATGGATACACTAGTGAAAATAAAGATTCTATCTATAAATAAAGATCTGTCAATCTGGTGTGACTGTCTGTGATCAGTCCCTGGGGCCTGCAGTTTCTGAGGTAGTATAACCTCAAACACGATGTTCAGATCTGATTCCCTGGTGTTCACACATGCCAGAAAATATTCCTCTATACCTTAGTCTTGTCTGCTTTTACAAGAAAAAATATATTCCTGGGAAAAGTACGTAAAACAATGTTGAAGGTTAGGTACTAACTCTTCCTGCAATAACAGGTTTGGAGGAATGCTATCTTCTAGGATAGGGGAATGATGCAGGGCAACTGACTCACTGTGCCACAGTCTGGTTCACACCTTTCAGGCAAAACTGCCATCTGTGCCATCAGTGCAGCTCCACTGCTCCCAGGAACTGTAGGAGTTTTAGGGCAAAAAACAACACCCATCTTTTCTCACTCACCTGATCCTACCTGGAAAATTGAGAGGGCAGTAGCATAAAGTGCCTGTAGCCATCCAGACCACTTGGAATTAGAAATCACAGCCTTGCTGCTGCTAGGCTTGCATGGATGTTGGAAACAGTGGAGAATGCTACGAAAACACTCAACATAGGTAGGGTTTGTGACTGTGGAACTGCAAAGGTTCAAAAGCCCCTTCGGAGCAGAAGAGAGATGATACAGAAGCCTGATCAGTCCTTGCAGGCTTTTGTGGCCGGGAAGGTGTTGGCAACATTGCTTTAAAATGGGTTATAAATCCTTACGGCTTGGATCGTTAAAGAACTACAACTCTCATTACTTCTCTCTGCCCTGCTCCATAGCAGAAGACTTCATGCCACAAAGAGGAAGAAAATCCTCTGCTTCCAGGAGAAAGTGGAAGGTGAAGAAGCACACTGCATTCACACGCTTTTCTTTGGTTCTTGTTTCATTTCATTTCCAGCTCCTTTGAGTGACACCTGTTCTTGGTTTCCTCCATGATGTGTGAAATTCTCTGGTCTTGCCTCATCAGACCATGTCCCAACTGTGTCACCTCCTCAGCTACTACATTTTTCCTACTCATTCACCTTCCTCATCCAAATGATTTCCTTATTTTTTTCCTTTTTGTTTTTATTTTGTTGGGATTTCTTTCCCCCATGGCTTTCACCTGCTTGTCTACTTGGGAGTGACATTTCCAATTGATTTCACATAATGCACACAGGACAGCCTAAATATATATTCCTGTCTCTGGATGTAGGGTTTGGACATTAAAATCAATGCCTGGGAGGTGAAAGGCTTCATTGCCCGTAAATAACTCTTAAACTGCTCATTTTGGCTTCTCAAATAGAGTATCAACAGGGGAAGATATCATTTGGAAGATGAAATGTGAAAATATACATGCTATGATCACATGCTGAAGTTTTCTCAGCTGGAGGGAATTATGGTGGAAATGGGGAATAACAGTGAATTAGTGTTTTCACACAAAATGGATAAGGAGATTTTTAATTTTTTGTAATAATAAAGAATATCTGTGATAATTTATCCCATTGTTGAATAATAAATGAATAATCACCTGCTATGTAAACACCTCAGGGTTACACCAACAAACAGTGCAAATTTCAGGTTTGAAATTTGGAAATGAGCAAGTCAAGTGTGGGTCAGGTTAGTTCAGAGAGGGAGGATCTGTTGTCACTTCTGCTGCTGAGCTGCTCTCAAATGTTGAGGCAGGTCATCTCACCTCTCTGTGTCTCACCTTCTCCTCTGTAAAACAAGAATGATATATCTAAAGTGTTTTCAGACCAATGGATGAAAACTTTATGTAGTAGGAAGGTATTAATAAGGTCCTAATGATGCCATGAGAGAAAATGATCAATAATTATTTATATTTTTCTTTGCTGTTTAGGAGGTATTTTTCTACTGACTGTATTTTCTACAGTCAAGTGCACAACAGCTGAGTGTTGTCACTGTCTTGCAGAACATACAAGTCTTTTTGTATCTACATTATATAAAGATGGAAAACAGGTTAAATTCTAGTATGTCATTTCTCTCAAGGCTAGAGAGCCAACGTCAAAGGAAAATCTAATGATTTACTGCATGAAGCAAGTGCTAAATCTATGCATTAGTAAATTCTACAGGACTGTATATGCATGCTTTACTCATACTATATTTTAAGCTTGATTGTTTTTAGGAATTCGAATTAAAAAGACTGCTTTCAAAAATTGCCCCACATCAAGTAATCTATGTTTAAGGAATTGTGTATTTATTTTTAAAGTAACCTCATTAATACCAGACTACTTCTTCCTTTTGACAGTAAAGCAGAGTGCTTATCTTCCATATTTTCATAATGAAAGCTCCCAAGCACAGGATACTGTGGCAGATTTACAGCCTGCAAGCAGCAGAACTGACAGGCATTTTAATATGAAAGGAGATATGATGTCTTTAATGTACAGTGATGTCACTTCTAACAAGGTAGAAGCATGCTTTTTGCACTGCAATCACCATAAGAAGTGAAACCTGTCTGCTTCAGGAGTCACCTTTTAACCCAGGAAAAGGTCACAAATAATAGAAAAAAGACAGGACTCTGCTTACTTAGGTGGAAGGGCACTCTGACGTTGGAGGAGCAAGGCTATTGTGGATGTGCATTATCTCCAGGAAGCTGAAGCTACAAATAGTCTAGCTCAAGCTAACCTTGAGAACAGAAAAGGAAAGGATAATGAAAATCCTCAAGGGAGTGTTAAACTGAAAGCCAGATTGCCTGTTGACCACCCTTTTTCCTTTTATCCAGCATTGATTGGACCTAATAACTTGAAAGTGATATTGACAGCAATATAGTCCACCATTACCTGGACACATGATTGTTTCATTGAGAGAAAGGACAGGAACTTAGTACCAAAAACCTATTTCATTCTACATTAGACCAGAGAATTTACTACTTTGTCTAGGAAATATTTACCAGTGATTTTAAAGGCTGATTTAAAATGTGCATTTCTAAAATGCACTCCCAGCTCCTGACTGAAAGCTTTTATCTTGTCGTTCTGAAGATGCATCATTCTTATACATCATATACAAGAGCATAAGATTAAAAGGCCATAAAATAGCAAGAAATCTCAAGGTCCAATAAGTACATTGTGTTAGCATTGGGCTGGTGACTTTGATTAAAGACAGGAAATTGAAATATGTTGTCATATATATAGATACAGTATCTTCTCAAGACAGTTGCTTCCTCCAAACTAAAATTTCAGAAAATCAGCTTTGGATATTATGTCCTTTGGCAGTAAGATCTTGAAGAGATTGCAGTAAGGGGGAAAAGAACAACATAAGAAGTAATTACATTGCTTTCTATTATCTTTGCAGAAATCTTGATTTTAAATGGAAATGGTTTTCAGGAGCCCCTCTGAACCACCATGTTCTCCTAGCCGGGGTACTGGGGCACAGAAACAGTGACAGTCAGGTAAGGTAAAACAAGGAGGAAATCACATTGAACAATTGAACAATTGCATTGAAGAATTAGTACAGTGTTATCCCCAACATAATGCACTCATGTCAACACAGCTGCGTATCTGTATGTCCTGCAAAATCAGAAATTATGGTTGACTTCATGAGGATGGCCTGTAATATCCCACTGCTAGTCCTGTGTTCTTTTGAATTTAATTTTTATAGATTAGTGTATTTGTAGGGGTGATGTGATTGGTTTTAATTTACTTTGAAACATCAGTCTCCCTTCCTTCCTCTTCCAAATGGAGGGAAGAGAAACTGCAAATTCAAGTTTACATACAAGAACAATCAAGTCACATTTCAGTAGAAAATGTCAGAAATACTGGCAGTGTCAGTGACTTCTCCCCATTTTAAGCCTGTTATTCCAACAGCAAAGGTACCTTTTGAAGATAAGCCCTGTGTATGCTTAGAGTTATGATAATACTTTAATTATATTTTCCAAAAAGTAAAAATACTGGGAAATTAGATACAATGTGATACTGCTGTAGATCCATAGATTCCTATAAAAATAAATCTGATGTCATTAATGTAAGGTAATGGTTTAAAGGCCCTGTAATAACTTTTAAAGGTCCTGTGTCTGGAGAGGAAAGCAACTTGACAGACACAAGTCATGAATTGCTCCGCTTTCCACGCTGCCTTGTGTCTGTCAATAGCTCACTCCAACCAGCTATTGGTTATGGAACCGTGCCGAGGCCAGTCTCCAAAGGCAGACTGTCACATTTCTCAAAAGATAAAACATCCCTATGGGTACAAAGAATTCAGGGACACAAGCTGATAGACAGGAGCAGCGCTGCAACTCAAACATTTTATGGCTGAGTTCAATGAGTGAGCCCTTTCCTGGATAATTGAATTGATGAAAGGCTTACAGTTGCCCCGATGAAGCTTCTTCCTTCTCCATGTGTAAGACTCAGGATAGTTTAAGCAAAAATTGAAGAATAAATTCAGGAGAGAGACATTCATAAGCTCTTTGAAAACTGGTCTCACATGAAAAGCTTGCCATTTGTTATGTTACATGTGCTGTTTGTCCTTACAAAGAATCCTGTTGTCCAAGAAGTGCTATTTACAGAAGCCTTTTTTTTTTTTCCTTCTAACTAAGAGTTTGTAAATATTTTTAGAACATGTCTTGCTGCTTCATGACTCATTCCCCTTACAATCTTTGGTATTTTTCCTATTTGTGATCATGCAGCATCCCTGTGGCATGTGGTCACCTGGGAAAGTATTATTAGGGAAGAAATTAAGGGATTTTAGCTATTTTTAACATTTCTTGGAAGACTGAAATGTGGAAGAAGAGCCACATCAAAGCAACATTTTTCAATCTTCTATATTACATTAATCTGTCTCATTTGTTTGTGCTTTCCATGATGTATCCCTCTGTTGTATCTTTATTCATAACATAATTGAAAATTATTTGGGCAATGTACTTTGCCTCTGCAATGTGCTTGTCCAGTGCCAAGTGAAAGGAACCATTAGGTGCTATGATAATACAATTCTAAAATAACTGTATATTGTACCAGGAGCTAATAATTTCCTGCTGATGAAAGAGAACAGCCAGGAGATATTTAACCAAGTACTCAGGTAAAGAGGACACACCTTCTAGTATGATGAAAGGGAAAAGGAAGTATGATCTAATTCGTCAAGCCTAAATTTAGATTTAGCACTGTAAGTATTAGCAGCAGGATGCCATGGCAGTGTGAGGGTACAGTCAGAAGCAGGACATATTTTTTACAGTTCAGCAGTAGATAATGTCCTGTGTGAAGTTATGAAAGTTATCATGAGATCTCTTAATAATCTTAATAGAAATTAACTTCTACAAACACAACTTCTTATTTATGAATACTAGCTATGGTGGGCTACTACAGAACACAGCTAACTGATGTAATAACTTAGAGATTTCAGATTTGTGACGGGACCTCCAGACCCTATCTTTTCACTCTGTCGGGTTTAAGGGCAATGACTGGAAATAGGCCAATTTCAATTGCTTTTTATACTGTATTGCTGTCGTCCCTCTGAAGACGTTATGAGACAGGGGCACTCAATTTATACCTGAGCCTGTAATTAATCAATAGGATCAACAGGCTGGCAACTATTTATTTTCAACATAAACTCCATGGTTTGCCTGTACCAAAGCTTCATTTTTTTGAACATTTCATTTCCAAATTTCACCTCTAGAGACAGCAAGCTACCAATAGACTCCAGTGCTGAATCCAGTCTTGTCTTGACAATGCCTATGGTTTCATTTGCTCTTGGCCTGCACAGTCAGACAACATCCTTGCAAGACCAGGACAGTCAGATGTACCCAGCTAATCTGCACTAATCAGGGTGAGTCTCATATAAATAACTTAATATGGTTTACAAGTTACAACACTTGGCTAGTGTGCTTAGACTTTCTTCCTAAATATATATATGCTGAGTATTCTGATCAAATTTTTTAGGGAAAAAAATTATTTCGTTCACAGTTTATTTTTATATATAATGTTTAATGCAATATTTATATATGTTTAGTGCAATTATATATTTACACTACTCTCACAGGTTCATGAAATATTGTACCATATGCTTAGATAGTTTTTTTTTCTTTAAATAAGACTGAGCTATAACTGCAATTTTTTTCTTCTACCCATGGTTTTGGATTCCTTCCACACATGTGGTAACATTTGCCAGTCTGTTTAATTAACCAGATTGGTGTGAATATTTGATTTTTTTAAAGAGAATCAAAGGTCATAGCTGGAAAACTGGCCAGTTCAGTAATTTCTCAGTAATTTCTCAGTAATTTCTAAGTATTTTGTTAATTTTCCTGGTTAATGGTCCTTTCAAATTCAGAGTGTGCAGTTTCTTTAGACTTGCATCAAACACTCCTCAGAAATAGCAGATCACTGTGGGAAAAGGTAACCTATTTCCTTCAAGTGCTGCAGCTCTATCTGTGAACTATTGGCATTGCATGAAGATTGATTAAAGTTCTGCCTACACCTAATGCACGCAAGAAAAAAATAAAAATTGCCCTCTTTGCCTGTCAAAGGATAGCCATCTCAAATTCTAGCTGCTTGCCTCTGAGGTCTGAAACAGACTGATTCTGTTTATCAGTTAGGGTGCCTGTGTTTAGAGCAACATCCAGAGGGTGATGGTAATGAGGGCCCACAATCCTGGCTCCAGGGGAATAGTTCAGTATTAACCTCAGTGCTGGGTCAAGCACTGTCCCCTTTAATGAGGGATGTTAGGCCTTCCCAGGCAGCTGCATCTTGAGCTGAAGTGTGACATAATGTCTTCTACCTTATCATGTCAGGTGACAAATTTAAACCACAGTGGGCTGAAAAAGGCTTGCACAGCACTACAGATAATTTAATTCCTCAGTCATCTTTCCTCTTCATCTCCTGTTGACATGCTCCAGACTATAAAACAGTGTTAGAAACCATGTTCAGATGAACATAAACCTTATGAAGCTTCCAGTGGGCTTTTGCCCTTCCCTTGTTCACCTCTGTGAATGGCAGATTGGGGTGCTGCTGGTGAAGAGGGAAGGGGTGAAGCTGGAGTGATCTGTGCTTTGGGGTCCACCTGTCTGTGGGACAGACCTCCTTCCAAAGCCTCAGCAGCCTTGCCCTGCCTCATATGCAGCCTATGGGGTTTTGTGGGGGGCTCTTGGTTGTGCATGGGGGTGTATGAGTTTAACCTAGCCCTTTTCTGCATGGTGTGATTCTGCCAGTCTCTTGTTTCCTTTGAGTTTCTATTTTTAATACCATATGCGTGTCTCCAGAAAATTACCTGGTTACACCTATGATAAAAAGTTTCCTGGGAACCACCACACTTTAATCTGTTCCACAATGGGCTCACTCCTAAAATAGGCTTGAAATATACCCAATTTCTCTTTAGGTTTTGGAGGATAAAAGCAGTTTATTTCATTAGTCATAAGTCAGAGACCAAACAGCTCATAGATTTGAAAGTGCTGAATCCAAGTATCATAATTTATGGTTGGGAGGCATCATGATTCAGTCAAATATGCTCCTTTCCCCAAGAGTGACATAAGAATTACTACCTTGATGTTGCTTTGAATCCTGGATAAGCCACCTAAACATTTTGTGACTCCCCTTTTATAGAAAGTGCATAATGGGACATATATTGTCATTGTAAAGGGCTTGGAGGCAGTGCCAGGGCCTCTTTGCTACACTAACAATAGCAGTGATCTTTAAGGCAGGACAGCAGTGAGATACAGAAATTTTCAGCAGTGCTTGCTGTTGTGATGTAACCCCAGCCAGAAACTCAGCCCCACTCCCTCCCTCCTGGTATGATGGGGGAGAGAATTGGAAGTGTAAGAGTGGGAAAATTCATGGGTTGAGATAAAAGCAGTTTAATAGGTAAAGCAAAAGCCACAGGTGCAGGCAAAGCCAAACATGGAATTCATTCACCACTGCCCAAAGACAGGCAGGTGTTTGGCCATTCCCAGGAAACCTGGGCTCCATCACATGTAATGGGGACTTGGGAAGACCATCACTCTGAACATCCCCCTCTGATTCTTTCTTCCCTAATCCTAAATACTCCATATGTTGTGGGCTATCTCTTGGGTCACTTGGAATCGCCTGTCCCGGCTGTGTCCCCTCCCAGCTCCTTGTGCACCCCCAGCCCCCTCACGGCTGGGGTGGGGTGAGAGGCAGAAGAGGCCTTGGTTCTGTGTAAACCTTGTCAGCAATAATAAAAACATTCCTGTGTTATCAACACTGTTTCCAGCACAAACCCAAAATATAGACCCATATTAGCTAACTATGGAAAAAATTAAGCTCCCCAAGCAAAAACCAGCACACCTGCTTTGCCAGGGGCGTGGAGAGAAGGAAGTCTGCTGAACAACTTCCAAGGCTACAGTGGCTTGGTGATGTGAGAGAGTACCTGTAGCCACTTGGCTATCCAGGATCTGACTTCTGCTGCCTCTGGAAGGCCAACCAGATGTAGTGACCTAACCTGACATTTCCTGATTACTACTCAGGAAAGCAAAGCAAAGCTTCTCCTATGAGCTAAGATCATTAGTAGGTGTCTAAAGGGGAATACTTGTTGTGACATTGATTTATGCAGTCTTTTAATTGCATTAAAATAGGTGTAGCCAGTTCAATATTTGCACTAGAATAAGTTTTTATGAGGCCAGACTAATGAATGAGCCCCTCTGCACCCTCTGAAATCATTTGAGTCCCTCTCTTGTGTATAGATCGAAATTACAGCAACAGCCACAGCACAAGTGTGGCAGTGCCTGGAGAGCAGGCCAGTGCAGACCCATCAGTCAATGTCCTGTTGATATACTAACAAAAATGGACTAGTAGTGTGTCAGTGTTAAATGTTGCCCTGGGTTTGTGTGTGTGCATTTTTCTAGAGCTAATGTAATTTCAGTTATATCCTCTATAATTAAGTATCATTAATAACCATGTGTTTTATTAAATTTAAAATGTCCAGGAAGTGTCAGTCATCTTTTTGCATATAGAACAATGGAGAGGGCTGCAGTAGATCCATATGGAGCCCAAAAGTCAACTGAGAGAACTGGAAAGAAGTTTCAGTTAGTGGAAGGAGGTTCACAGCAAGAAAAATATGCTGATGCTGTAAACTCCTTCATTTTGACCCTGCCATCCCACTTAGGCATGTTAGAGGCAGACCTCCAGTGAAGTCACTACTGAAACTGAGGAGGATAAGCAATAGCTTTTCAGAGTGATCTATTCCTGGTAACTGATGATTGACTTTAGATGTTTGAATAAATGCACCTACCTTTTTTCTAGCGATAGAATTGTTCCTAATGCATAAAAGTGTTGCATTACGTCACCGCATTTCTAGAGTGCAGCAATAGCTGTATTTCAGGTGCCTTTCCTAATCATTCAGATCCAAGAAAAGAACATGCCTTTGAGCTGCCTGGGGGATAGCATGATTGGCATCAAGGATGAGCACACCTCGTGTCCAGGCTGTGGGCCCGAGGTCAGTGAGAAGCTGGTGCTGATCAATGGGCACCTGGAGGCAGCTGCCAATAATAAAGGCAGTCCATGGCAGGAGAGGGCTGTGCCTCACACCACAAAGTGCTGCTTGTTAGCAGCAACACTGTGCCCTCTGTGGACAAGGCATGGGCTAAGGAATAAGATGTCTTCCTTTTTTAGGATGATAGAATGCAATTGTTTGTCAAAACTAGTGGGCTGTGCATTTGGTTGTTTTATAGGAGTAGTGTAAAGTATTCTACGTGTTATAATTATGTTGTATAACGCTAGAAAAAGTACAGAGCTGGCAGCTAAATTTGTTTTGCTAACTGTAACGTTTACTGTGATCTAAGAAGTGTTTATCTTGCCCCATATCAGCACTTTATTCACCATAAAACTACTCCTTTGCTAGGCAAAATTACGCATAAGCACTCTTTCTTCTGCATCTATGCAATACTTTGCGGAGAGCAATGTCAGCAGTGACGTAGGAAGAGGATTCAGGAGTGACAGATACCCCCTCTTACCTCTGCTCCTGTAATTCTGACAGGCCTGATCCAAATCCACTTGAAGTTTTTACAAAAGGCTTACATTTGTTTCACTGACCTTTTAAAGAAGTCCCAAAAGGTATTTGTCAACCTTTTAGAGAAGAATTGTCAAATAATGGGAGTCCCACTTTGGTCAGTCAGGGGCTGATCCTTAAATGCTGGTCTGCAAACATTTTGGATTATATACACTATTAGCAAAAGAATACACCCCCACTCTATGTACAATCAATTACTTATTTATGAATTATATACATGTGTTACTGTACTAATTTATATAAATTATAAAACATGCACAAAGTAGAAATTTAAGAAAGGATGAGTTGAAAATTAAATAGATTTTTTAAAAATTATTTATCAATAAGGCACACATAAAGAATGTCTTCCTTCATCCCAGTGGTCTGACTTTGGAGTCCATCATCTTAAAAAGTCCATTCATTGGCAGTGGCAACTTTACATCGTCTACCACCCAGAAGTTATCTATATACAGCTTCTTGTATGTACACCTCTGTTTGGAAACCACTTATTTAGGTCACTCACAAGTTTTAACACTTTATAATATTGTCTATGGCAAAACCCTTCTCAGGCTTTCCAATTGTAAAATGAAAAAAAACCCCAGGGAATTTAAGAATGTTACATACACTGCAGGATTTTTTTGAGAAGGTGACTGATGGACTACCACTACTGTTAGTCTTACAGGCTGCTAAACTCTGTAGCATCTGGGTTTTCTGGACAAAAAATATCCTGGGCAAACTATGGAGATTAGTAAATGATCCTGATATTACCCTTTTACATCATAAGAATGATCTCATACTTATAATAATTTAAGTTATGATGCCAGAACCACACTTCTTCCACAAACAAAATTATTCAGCAGAGAATTGTAATAAAAAGAGACTATCTGTCAGGTTATGGTTTAACTAGAGTTGAGCCAAATTTTGGGTTCAGCCATTAAAGAAGCTGTAATCAGCCCTGGTTTACATTCAGCTTTGTCTAAAAATCTGCTTTTGTTTTGCTTTGATTTTTTTTTCCCCTAATGACCATTCATTATGGATGTGAACTTTCCTTCTCTATCTGGATATGTGTAAATATTTTGAAGCTTCTGTTTGCTGATTCCCATTATGTTTGAACTCTGCTTATTGGGGCCAAGTTTCGTCAGGTTGTCTCTCCTGTGCTCCTGACTCTTGAGCTGGTTCCACCAGAATGCTGTTGTCTCAAAGAATTTTCATGCTGCTTGACCCTATTTGCACATACTCTTGCCTCCTTAATTTTCCTCCCTAGAGTGTATTATTAATTATATCAGAACTAAATATGCTAATGTTTCAATAAGAAAACCCCAAATAAAATTAATTCACACCATTATTAAGATATCTGAAAAAAATCACTATTATTTTATGAAAGGCACAATTTTCAGAGGTACAAAAATATTCAACATGCACAAAAGCTGCTCACCTAAATGTCACTCTGAAATTTTGAAATCACTTTCATAGTTATCTTTCCCTTCTCTGTTTTATGACCTTAGGACAGAGAACATGTCTATTTAATGTCTGCATTAAAATGTAGCATGTCTACATTGAAATATTCAGTTGCTATTGGCCACTGTAAAATAAAATGATCACTAACTTCCTGAGATCTTGCCATTATATTAAAATCATTAGCATCCCATCTTTTTTGGAAGGAAACATTGTTTTAGGTGAACATCCTAATGCAATACTTAAAAGTGGATTTCTTCCTTATTTTTAATATATACCATTTGTTGCATGAAAAATAAGTAATGAAGGGAAAAGAGGCACAGCTGTGGGGTGTCATCACCTTGTTAACATTGCCATAACCAGCTTGGCCAAAATGGGAAAAAAGGTTGAGATAGTATAGGACACCACAGAATATAAAGTCCCAACACCACATGAGAAGAAGTCACTGATTTCAGAATGAAATCTTGGTATAAGAAGCCCCTTGCAATAAAGGGTGGGAAACACTGTCTCTTTCCACTTGGAATATGTTCACAGGAGAAGAGCAGGAGTCTGTCCCACCATCAGTTCAAACAGGAGTTTACCACTCCCTAGAGGGGAGTGCAGTAGAAATTAACTCAGTAATGCCTTGTCTTCTGCTGTCATAGAAACTTTGTCATCATACTGGACTTCATCTACCAAATTCATGTGGTGAGTAATTCATACAACAGCAGCTCATGGAAAGGGTGGCATTTAACACTTACTGGTTTATTCATGGCTGGAGCAGAGCTTACCTAGAAGCTAAGTTAAAAAGATCACCCAAGCAGAAGTGGGAAAAAAAAATTTGCTTGGGTAAAATTAATGAAACCAATTAACTCAGAGCTGTGCATTTTGGAAGAAGGCAATGAGAGGTCTCTGCAAATTCTAGAAGGCCAAGGAATCCTCATTTAGAATATTTTTTCATGTTAGTATATGTGTGTGTATTTTATACATGATATATATATATAGAGAGAGAGAGAGAGGGAGAGAGAGAGATGTGTATGTGTTTACAATAAAAGCAGGGCATTTCCATACTAGGCAGTAACACCCAATTAGTGCTGACTTATAGGTAACAAGAAGAAAGTGAGCAGGTGACATGCTCCTAGCAATGTCATATTTGTCCCTTTGTCAGCCTGGACTATTTCAGCAGCAGTTTACTGTCACTGCTATCAGGGTCAGCAGATCTCTGATCTTATGGCTACCTATTGTTCATTACACACATATTTAGAACCATTACCATGCAATATTAATTCTGATTTTAAAAGCACCCCATAACTTCAGTAATACATGTAACACACATAAATAACCTTTGCATATGAATCTAGGTCAGCTCATTGTCTCTGCCAGGGAAATAATCCCTAATACCTGTTTATGTCAGACTGAGGAAACTGACCTTAGCCACCTTGAACTGTTGCCTTTGAAGGCACAGGTTGTCAAGTCTTCCTGACTGCAACAATCTGACACAAAGGAAGTACCTCTGGCAAGTTGATTGTATTCATCCATCTTGCAAGCAGTGGCCCAGCCTGCAGATTTCATCTCTTCCTCTGCAGGAGCATTTTGCAGCCAATAGCTACCTGCAGGATGCACAGGCACAGAACTGTTGAAGACTCGCCAGGTTCCTGAACCTGAAATCACACATATTTAAGTATGACAGTGGACCTACTGAAGTAATTGTGACTATTTGCATAACTTAAGGCAAGTGTTTTCAGATTTAGGACTGTGCTGGCTAGCATCAAGTTTAATACTACAGAAGCAATAGATTAGATTCCACATCTTTTATATGTTGAATTGTGTAATGTGAAATGGTTTAGACAAAAATGCTTGAATTGACTTGCAATAATGCATGGAAGAGTTCATGCAACATCAGTCAACATTGTTAAGAAAAATAAACCACACTGACAATTATTTAGTAAAGAGAAAAATAAACATGCAAATTAGAGTTTATTCCAGCTCATCATAACCAGATGTGATCTATAGTGTACCATATTTTCCATTCCTAAAAAAAATAAAAATTATGGCCTAGATAAAATTCTCTTACTGTACTTGTTTTCAGTACCAAAAATATGTCCTTGATTAGATAGCTTCAATCACAAACAGTAACATATATTTTCCTGCCACCTGCATATACAAACAGTGCTGTGTTAGGACCAAATTGGAACAGGAATTAATATATTTGTACAGACAAATGCAATTATATTATGAAATAATAGATTTTTGAAATATTATTTTCTAATTTTTTCTTTCTACCAAATAAGCACAGCATTAAGAACATATAAAAAATCTTCATTAATTTAAGTTTAATACTTTTTCCTAATTTTTTTTGAGTGGTTTAGCTTATTTCTTCTTAACCAAAGTGGTGTGAAGTGATCCAGACTTCCCCAGAGGTCTTCATAAATCCTGTTGAACAAGACACAAATCTCTGTTGTTTAAAACTCAGCTAGGAGGGAAACATTAGTTCCACCTGTGCAGTTTGAATTTGTGTCATTTACATTTCTGCTGATGCCACAACAGAAAGGAAAAAAAAGCCCCCAGGTTTCTGACACTTCACAGGCAATTTCAAAATTCCATTGCTATTTAGAGGACATTTGGATTAAGACAAAATTTTTCATCCTGGACTTTCAGAGGCATGTGGAATGCACACTGAAGTATGAAGTATACAATAGGAATACTTTCATAAGGAATTACTGCATCTGAGATGGAAAGCTTTGCATAAGTTTGTTGACATTTGGTGGATTATTTCTGTGTCTGTCTGAGGATGTCTGCACTTCAGAATTTTCCACTATTGCTAGTCTGCATGTGGCACTAGCGGAGCCTCAGCTGTAGGTAGACAAGCCATGTGTGTCCTTACCAACAGAAAACAACTTTTTTCAGAGCAGATTTAGATGCCACAGCAATATGAATGACAGCATCTGCTGGTACATGAGAAACTCGAGCGAAGGAGGCAGGCAAACTCTGAGTACCTCTCCTCAGGCTCCACTTTCCTTTGTGACAGTAGCCACTGAGAGAAACCTTGTCACATGGGAAGACAGGGTTAATGTGCTTTGAAACTGTATATATGCTTCATGTGAGTAGAAATACTTGTACAGAATTTAAGAATTTAAGGATTCGTGGCCAATTGGTTAAGGGAGAGTGGGAGAGTCAGTGAGGTGTGGGTAGGCCTGTGGCTGTCCGTGCTGCCCACATGCAGCCTTCTGTCTTCTCCTGCCCTACTTCTCTGGCAGACCAGAGCTCACACCACCAGAACAATGCTTGGGATAGCAAAAGCATGTGAGGTGGATATTCATGGCTATCTGGCTTTCCTCTCTTGTTGTGAAGGACATAATTTTGTGTTTGTATATCTGACCATGCAGCATGTTCACCACACCACCAAGTTACATGGCAGTAGAGTGACGTACGTGGGACAACAGAAAACCCATCCAGGCTTCCCACGCAATGAGCTGTCTCTAAGCAGCCTGTTGTCACTTAGGAGTAGGATCTGACCTGTAGATCTGTCTGGTGTTCTTACGTGCCTACTGTTTGTCTCCAAGGTGCAGCTCCTTCTGGAAAGGAGCTTTGCAGATGTACAGACTCCTAAAGATCAGCCTGCTCTTCATATCTGGGTGAGAAGCTGCTTTGGCCATTGATACTTGAAGATAACAGCTAAAGAAGTGTCTTCAGCAGTATTTCTGGATAACACCTTCAGCGTGTCTTATGATATTTGATGTTTCCACAGTCTTCAGTTCTTGGAGCTATGGGAGAATGTACAAATATCCATTTCCTTGCAGAGGTTCAGGTTACACAAGCTCTTGGGTTTGTAAGCTGTCTGAGAGGTCAAATCCAGTCAAATGCTTGTGTGGCTTATCTTGTATTAAATATTGCAGTAGTCATCTTATCTATCTGAGAAAGGTGAAGGGTTCAGTGACCCCGAGACTTGAATCTGTAGTGCCAGGGAGTCAGGGAATTTTTCAAACTTGCTGTATTATGCTTATCCTCTTACAGTCTGATTTTTTTTAAAGGCAGTGTTAAAGACTGCAATACAGTTAAAAAGGTACAGTTAAAAAACCCAACAATCTCTGATTGTATTCATTTGTGAGCCTTGCTTATGCTCTGATCCTGAAGCAAAGCACTGAACACCTCAGGTAAAAGAGATTTTAACTTCTGTGGGGTTCAGTGGGAATTCTTGTGCTGTATGCTCAGAAATCAGAAGAGAGGGATCTTGAACAGAGTTCAGAAATATCTTTGGAGCTCACTCATGACGACACTTGCAACCTTATCCACAAGGTCATTATTTTTTAGGGCTTCTACAGCTCTCAGCTCCCACAGCTGTGGTAACAGGAGCATATTTGCTATCATTATGCAGATAAACAAATGTCTAATCTTTGTGGCTGAGAAAAATGTAAAAACATTGAATCCATGTATCTCAACACCAGCAAACCAGACAGATGACTGAACTATCACAGGGTTCTGAAGTACAGTAATTCTTAAAACAAGCTCATGGTATTTTTTTATGTGTTTAGAGTTATCAATCCTGGCATTTCCAGGCTTATTTCCTGCTACCCCATTGTGTTTCTTATTTTAAGTTTTGAACAACAAAATTCCTACATCTCTTTGCACATGGGAGCAAGCTAATCCTCTAAAAGATTCTGAGACCAAGATTACTAGTCTTAGTTTTTAGTGGGTGGCTTGCTGGACCACTACTGGCCTTCTTAAAGATTATTCCAATGCTATTGTGAAAGGGCTTTCATTGACTGAAGAAGCCCTACTATGTGCTACAATATTTTGATGTCTTCTCTGTGTCTTTTGATACATTCAAAGTAATTTCACACGTTGTTCCCACGAATAGTGGGATCAGCTTAACATAAGAAGCAGCACCTTCCCTGTGAGCCCTGAGCTACTGTCTCATCCAGGCTCTTAATATGCTTAAATTAGGAGCAGTATTTTTGTTCAAAGCTCTTGGCAGTTCTTTCTGAACAAAAGCACTCTAATTCCTTAAAACTTTTCAGAGCAGCTCTTCTAAATAACACTGATACACACAAAAAACCTGCTTTTCTGTTTGCCTGCCTGGAGTGTGTAATCTCATATCTGAACAATGTAATTTATTATCAATATCTGAAGTGGATTCCTACAGCTTCCCCCACATATTAATAGCTGTAGCTATTATTTTCTAGAGAAGGATCTCCTGGGCCCTTCTTGTGGTGTAAGCATTGCTGCTAACTGGGTAGCTGGCTGGAAAGGATGATAGTGTCCCCTGCTATTATAAATCTAGTGAGCTCACCTTTAAATGTCTGTCTCTGTTCTCCCCTTTGGGCATTGTTCCAGTCACTTTTTGGCCTTTTTATTTTAAAGACAAATCCTGTCCATATGGTCAAAGGAGGAAGTATACTTGCCCTCAGATTCACTTAATGTGTGCTTGTTCTGTATATTTTGGAACTGGTCTGCCATTGTGCAGGAGAGGAAAAAATAGCCATCTTCAATGAAAATCTAAATTAGTAGCCTGCATGCATCAAGCAAGAATAAAAGCCCATGCTGGAGGATACAGTAGATCTAAATATGCCTGCCCTGATTCACGTAGATGACCAAACTCTTTGAAACAGAAACATAATTTGACCTATGAAGTAATTAATGCCGTGATTATGGGGAGGGAAGGCACCACAGTTCAGGCTGCAGCCTGACTGCTTTCCATTAATAGAAAGCTCTATTATTCCCTCCCCCCATCCCACATACTTATCTCAGTTTTAAAAATTATGTTGGCTGCAAAATTCCTGTCTATGCTGAAGGCATAGAAGAACGTTTCGGCAAAATTTCAAAAAAGTTGGTGTTTGAGTTTCTCAAGTTATGTGATTGCAATTTTGTTCCTCTATTATCTGAAAAGAGTGGCTCACTTCTTTTTCAGTCCTGCCATATAAATCCCTTTTACCAGATTTTTGAGGAAGACAGATTGGCTTAATTAAAACATATTTCTTGGTTTTATTCTAGATAATTCTGAGACCAGTCTCCCACACACCAGTATTAATGGGAGTTTTTCTGCTGGATTAAGCAGAAAGAGGAATACCTGCTCAAATCTGGAAAGACTATGAGAGGAGGTTTTTTTTTTTCACACAACTTGTAATTAATTGTGGTACTCATTGCTACAGGATTTTATGAATCTCACTTTTTTTGTATATATTGAAAGTGTAATCAGGCAACTTAAAGGAGTAAAACATATCAGAGATTTTCAAATATGCAGATAGTAACTCTTAAAAAAATACTTATAAAAACTATCCCTGAATCGTAGATCACTAGAAACTATACGACTATACTGAGGATGTGTCACTGCGTGTTGGCCACTTCTTATTCACTTCCTTAGGCATTTGGTGCTGGCTTCTGCTGGAAAAATGATACCTGGTGGCCTGGACCTTTGATTTGATCACTCTGGTCAGTCCGAGGTATGTCAACAAAAAATTAACTTTGACTCGGAGGGTTGTATTCTATGATCACTTTTGACAATTATAAGCACAAGGAACATGGTCATATTTTCAAATTCTGGGGTAAAATACATGGACACCTAATATGTGATCTGAAACGGTTACAATATTTGAGGGAACACTTTGTCAGAATAAGAGCCTGAAGTGCCAGAAAAAGAGAAGTATTGCAGGTTAGGCCTACATTCTGCATAGAAGCTCATTTGTAAATGGTCCCTCTCTCTCCACTTAGGATGGCTATAAAATCAAGCTAATAATGTTTAAACTTAGTTTTGGAAGGAGCTTGAGAGCTAGAAATAAATGCTTACTCTGCAAATGCAAAGATTTATTTTTTTACATGGAGTGATTGCAACTGTGTAAAAATGGGAAGAAGATCAAAAACATTTGGAAGACTCAAGATCGTAAATGACTGTCAGTGACACTAATTTTCCTAATGTTTTAGGTGCTTTTGTATGTCCTCTAGAGAGGCTAAGATGCATCCAAGAAAAAGCTCTGGCATTATGTGCTCTAACTTTTTGATGCCTGGCACCTGACATGCAGTTCCAAACCTTACGTTAGGCACAGCATCTCTGGCTGTGTGAATATTGAACATAGAGGTGTCATTTTGGGCACATTTTGCCAACAGGAGAGGAATGGAGTTGCCTCAGAACACTGAGCTTGAGGGCAAGAACCCTCTGCTAGGTGGAAATTAATTTTTCAGAGGAGCAAAGACGTTGCTGTTAGGCAGGTTTTGCTGGTATTTAAAAATACATCTTGTTTTAGGCAGCTACTTCTTTGTTTTGGGGAGATTTATCCCCAAAATCTCAGATATAAAAGAGTTGAGATCTTTGCAAAGCCCCATTTTATAATAAACCTGTGTAATAAAAACTGACTCTGGCCTTAAATTAAAATGGAATAATTTATTGCTGGAGTTGACTATTCCCCTTGAAGATGTCCAAAACATAAACTAGGCATCTTCAAGGCCTGTTAGGGCAAAGATGGATGAGGAGAAGGCTGGCTGTGAGCCAGCAAAGCCAACCACAGCAAGGGGGAAGCGTGATGCAATCACACCTGGGCCAGCCCCTGCTGCCCTGACTCCAGGCTGTTCCATGGAAAGATTGGTAAGGACAGAGCGAGGATTTTTAAGAAGCAGAAACACTGAAACTCAGCAGCCAGGGACCACCCCTATGGCAGCATCTGGGAACCAGCAAGCTCATCTAGACACCAAATCAATCTTTAGTTAAAATCCATGATCTTTCCACAGGTTTTTGAGGCCAATACAGTAGCGGGGTCCAAGAACTGGCTCTGAGAGTGCAATGCTTTAATACAGAGGTCCAGTTAAAGTACCCTGGAAGCCTGACACTGCCTCATGGAATGGTTAATCCATGTTCCCTCTCTGCCTCTGCTGTTCCTGCACATTTGAACTGTCATAGCCTTTCTCCATTATGTAATAGCCTAGAGGTCACATATGTTCCTCTGCTTTGAATAATACATCTCTATGAAGCCTCAGTATCTCTGTTTGAAAATTTATTTCTTTCATTTTAATATTTTATCAATTTTGTCCTAAGTGGATGACCTTAACTGGTTGCAGTTCATTTAATTTCTTCTCTGCTTAAATATTTTAAAGGTTCCAAAGTACAAACATCATTCATGCGGTGTGTAACAAAAATGCTCAGCTTGAGCTTTGGGTTATTTAATTGTAATTGTCAAGCTATTATTAAAATTGGGGGTTTTTTCTTTTTTTTTCAATTTCTTCCCCCGTCTCCTTCTCCCATTTCTGACATTGTTTGTCACATTCTTTTTGCTGGTATTTAACTATACTTCAGTTCTTATAGAAGAGCTATGCAATGGATTAGGACCATTATTTGTGGACAACAGACAGACAAGAGTCAAAATCACCCTGCAATTGGGACAGGCATTGCATTCACTCAGTGGCATAACTGATCCAGTACCAGGTACAGTGTTTGGTATTAGGTACAAGTTGAGCTTTTTGCCCTATGTTTGGAGAAAAAAGAACCAGAGTTATATTTCACAAGCTGGCCATCTTGATGCTGTAACCAATCTGGATTTCATTAAACTGGAAAGGGGTTTTGTTTGAATGGTATCTCATCACAGCACACACATATGCACCAGGAAATAAAAGAAGTTAACAAATACCTGGCAGTCCTAGCTCTGAAATTAGTTGAGTTGTTAGAGAGGTGTCGTTTTGGGCACATAAGGTTCTTTGTAAGAGTAGCAGTCCTAGGCTTTCTCAAACCTTTTTAGGTAATTAAATTCAATCTTCATAAATTTCAGTAGCACTTGGCTTCCTGTCCTGAGCAGGTTGGTGTCACTACAGGCAGCTTCACGCTGACAGTTGCTGAGTGCCTGGTCCCACTGACCCTTCTGATGTGTAAAATGTTTTGGGTTATTTAGATGTGAAAGGCAGTAAAAACTAGTAAGCCCAAATTGATTTAATGATTGTTATTCTGCACTTGTACTATGAGAAAGCAAAACTAAGATATCTGCACTTCACACTGTGGCATTTTGATTAAAAATAGAAATAACAACACTGAAGGAATCTGACTCATGTCCTTGAGTGATTTCAAAATAACTGCAGATGTTCTGCATTTGCAAAATACAAAAATCAGTATACAATCCATTTTTTATATTTAAGACATTTGATTATGTGGGACAGGTCTATATTTATGCTGAGTATTACCTTTCTCATTTCCTTCTATCTTGCTTTTGTTCAGTACTAGTCTTGCCCATCTGTAGCTGTTGGTAAGATATGAATTCATGTTTCATTTCTGACATCTCTGTGTCATATTACGGTGACATCACCTGTCTTCTGGTTTGTCTATGCAGTATTCCACCAGGAAGACACATTAAATCCTTTGCCTTCCCACTAAGCCCCTAAATGCTATATTGAGGATAGTATGAAAGAAATGACACCACCTCTCTTGCACTGGCTGTAGGGTTTTGGTTTACCTGGAGTTGTCACCACAACAGATGCCACACTGAAAGCAGGAATCTCTGTGCCTCTGTATGAACAAATGGGGACATCTTGTTTCCAAGTGTGATTCCTGGGCTATGCACAGAGGTGGAAACGAATGGAAATGAGTGAATGTATAAGCAGGTTGCCTCTTGTTTTTTCCTGGGATGGAGATCTGGATCCTTGGGCATCAGCTAAAAAGTCCTGTCAGGTGTTTTTGTGGTAATCCTATTTTCCTCCAAACAATAGAGTAGATGTGCTATAACCAGAGCAAATGCTTTGAATAGTTCTTTAAAGGACACTTGAAACACTTTTTGCATATTTTTTCTGTCCTGCACAAACAGCTATCCTGGTTTCTGAGGAAGCTCCTGAAGGTAACCAGCATTGCTTCTGTAACTACAGGAGTTTCCAAATTCAGGTGGTGTGGCAGGTGAGGTTATCTTGCCTCAACAGGGAGTGTGTTAGTATAATCCTTCAGAAAGTTTTTGCAAACCCATCCTCCTCATCTCTAATTATATAATTAAAAAGTATAAGCATTGAAAATCCTTCTAAATACGTATTTAAATCCTAAAGGATCTTCTTAGAGTGGAGTATTACATGAGATAGAGAGCTTAGCAACGACTTGTACTAAGGCCTGATACACTACAACAATTATGAACATGTTCACTTTATTAAATAAATATCAGTAATTGTGCTGTGAGCAGTGCATCTCATACTTAAATTTAAGGAGCTTTAATGTACTTGTAAACTGATTTTCTATGTAAGTCAGACAAAAACATGAGGGAAAGGGAGGATGAGGTATACATGGAGAAGACCAGGAACTGAGGCACAGAGGCAAAAGGTACAGGGACAGTTCAGTCTGATTCCAGTATCTGCTGTTCAGTACTAGCCAGGCACAGATTTCCAAAATACCATAAGGAAACTGTGGCATTTCTCCAGAAGTAGATTTCCCTGGGATATCTGTCACTTTGGCCAAAGTGAGCACATGCTGGTGCTCTTTACCTCAACAGGGTACACATCCTCGTGAATAGCAGTATTTTTGTGTGACTGCAGCTGCTCTTTTAACTCTCTGCGTAAAGACCTGCATTTGGGAAACTAAAGGTTCAAATTTGGGGAACTAAAGGTTATGAATTCAAATCCCAGTTTCCACTTCCAGATGCGTATGTACCTTTGGCTCAAAACAATGCTGGCTTTGTGGATGTATACAGCCATGGATCATTGCAGCAGCACAAGTCAATTAGCCTTGGTGACACTCTGGTGTCCTGTGAAATAATTTTATGGATACTTCAGGGGATGTTGTCAGAAGGATGGCACTGAGAACTACAGGACACAAGGGGCAAGGCCAGCAAAATAACCACCTTTGGCACAGGTTTCCAAACACCTCTGTGTTTACAGACACCGGAACCTTTCTGCATTTCCTGGGTCTCTCTTGGGAAATACAAAGGATCACAATTAACCTTTCCTTATTACCAAGCACAGGATGCAATAGGGGAGCCTCTCAGGTGACACATCTCATTTGATCATTCCACTGGTGTCTACAATCATGAACATGTTGTGGAAGTCAAGGCAGGGAGAGCTGAGCCTCCTAATTACAATGTATTTACAGGCCTCATTTTTATTTTAAGGGCAATAATACACAGTAGTCTTCATTTGACCTGCAGCGTAGGAGTCAGGCTGGTATGAGATAAATCTCCAGTCCTTCTGCAGTACTTCCATTTCACTGGAGGCTACTCGGTGAAATAGCAAAAGATAGCAAGTGGTTACTTTATATTAGCAACTAAATATTTTGGGAATTTTAGTTTGGTTTGGTTTTTTTGTTGATTTTTTTCTTTTACATTTTCCTATTTTCATCACCCCAAAAATTCTAATGAATCTCTCTTAAGAAATGTTGAAATTTTGTAATTTTTTTTCCTAGATTTAAATTAAAGAGACCTCCTGTCTGTTTTTTTTTTAATTTGGGGTTTTTTTTTTGCCTTGCCCCTTTTGGAAGAGAAAAGGTGTATATGATTAACACCTTTTGTTTTCTTTTTAATATGCTTGAAATTTAAAAAAATAACAGGTTATTAATGTCTAGCTTTAAAATTTGTGATTTTAATTTCTCTCTAATGAAAGCATGGAAGTTTTTTATTTAAAAACTGTGTTTTGCTTGGTTTTTTAGCTTTTCTTCCCCAGAAAGTAGTATAAGAAGTATAAAATGACAGATTTTCTGAATAGAAGTAAGTATAAGGAAGTATCACTTTTTTTTCTTTCAGTTGTCCCTCCTGCTCAGTTTTGAAGTGTAGAAGAATGTTTTCATTTTACAGAAAATTTAAGGGCAATAATAGTGATTTTTCTTCTTCTCCATACACTGTAATTTCCTTTCCTTCTCAATGTTTTTCACTGAGGACTCAATCTGTGACATTGCACTTTGTTAGGAGCTGAAATTAACGTAGAAATTAAGTGTTAGACATGTGGGAGACCTAATGGGAGACAACAGCTGAGAGTAAAACTAGAAGAAAACAAAATCCTTGATGGAGAACATTTCAGATATAATAATTTTGTTACTATTAGACGCATATTGGAAAGAAATTGAGAAAAAATATACCGTAGGATGAAATTAAATTAAAACAAACACTAAACCATACCACAGTCCAATCATGAATTAAAAACAAGACGTTGTCCTTAAAAGCTTAGTACTGTACAAGTTTTGATAATGAATTATATGCAGAGACAACCAAGGTAGTTTTTTTTGTATTTGACAGTCCCATGCAAGCCTCATATGCAAGGATGTGCTCAGTTGTGGGGCCCAGGTTTGAAAATTACCTCAGTGGGTTGGGAAGAGTTTAGTTGACAGCAACAAAAATTCCAAAAAGTTGAAAAATTGGGCCTTTGAAGAGAGACTAAGAAATTTTGTCATGGTTCAGGTAGAAAAAGCAAAGCTGAAGTGACACGCGATGATTTTAAAAATAACTAAAAAGTATATTATAAGGAAAAGAGGACTCAGACTTGCCAATGAAAAAGAAAAGGACAGTCCAAACTGTAGATTTAGGTGAAATGTAGCTTGCTCCATCTGAGGGTTATGCTAGGGAAAACCAAGTGGAATGCTGGGTGCTGGGGTGAGGGTTTGTGGTGGCAAACAGTCACCTTCTGTCTTTCAGCTCAAGCAGGCCAAGGAGGGCACCAGGAGTTCAGCTTGCAGGGCAGGAGGAGAACAGCACTCCTGCCGTGGAATTTTTGTGCTGGTACCCCAATGTTGTCCCTAGCCAACAAAATCTAATTACCTTGTTTTCCTTCTTATGAATTCATGGGAGAGCAAGGCAGTTTTCAGCAGATCTGGCAGGTACAGCTTGACTCTGGCCCCAATTTGTTTCTGTGGGAGAGGTTGTCAGGGACTGCAGAAATGGCTGTCCTTGTATGGTTGAGCTGAGATTTGGAATCTCTCTAGGAAGGAGAATTTGGACATAATGAAATCAACTGTGTTCCTTGCAGAAGAATGAAAGCAACCTACCAACAATCCTGTGTCTCAGTATTGATTCTGTTCTTATATTTGCTGTGGTTTGAGGCTGCTATGGTCTGTTGGTTCATTAAGTTACATTTACAAGCTGTTCCTAAACACTGGCTTTTACGTAGTCTGCATTTTAACACTCTTTAAGTGCATATTGATATGTTCTGTCCTCTCTGCAAACCACAGTCAAAGAAATCCCTTTTCTGCAATGGCTAATGAGGTACTAGCATGGTAAAATAAACAGAAGGAGGAATTACACAGTGTCAGGAAGCTCAACCAAAGAAATGTCACCTTCAGAGAAGCAGTGATGAGAAATGACCTCTCACTTTATTACAGTGTGCCAAATTTGGTTGGGTTTAGACAAGAACCTACAATTGCTGAATATTTAAAAGTGCACGTTCTTACTCACAGAGAAGTCAAATAGAGTTGGGGGGACTTATGTCACAGAAGTACCTGTGATGAAAGATGGGTTTGACACACTGACAAGTACCATGACTGAGATTACAGCTGAATTATGCAATTAGGTTCTATTAACTATACATATTATTAAGGACTTTTCATAACAGAGGAAAGGATGTCGGGTCCTGGTGATTGTACTGACCTCTTATGCCACTGGGAAAGATGCAGAAAGGCTTTCAAAAGAGCAATATAGTCCCTATTTAATCTTTAAATAAAAAAGAAAGGTCAAGGAGCCATTGTTGCTACTTTATTTCTCTCAAGTCTTCACTAAGGAGACATCCCATTTTAATGTGCATTGCCTTAGATTTATACATATTAGTAAAATATGCATCACTGAAACATTGCGTACTTTTGAATGCACTGAATTTATAGCAGAACTTACAAAGTCTAGTATGTGCATGTGTATGAATCCTCAAAATTATGTAACTAACCTCTGAAGGTTTCTCACTTTAATTCATTTCTGACACAAAAATAAAAAGAAAAAAGAAAACCCTCCAACGGATTATTTAACATCTCTGTAAGAATGTCATATCCTCACAGATATTCACCTACCATGCCAAAGAAAGAGAAAAAATAGTGGCAATTTATATTCATAATGTAATTTAATTTTAAAATTATATTAATAATTAAAGATAAGTAAATTAAGGTGACAACCAACTCAAGACAGGCAGGGGAAAAAAAGCCTCAAACAAAACTGTGACCACCAGTGTAATGACAGGGACTTCTTTAAGTCTACTGGTTATACTCCAGCTTTGGTAGGAAGTCTAATTGTTCCTTAAATTTTGACTTCTCTTCCAAACTGGGAGTGAGATTTCCAGAGTAGGTGCAGCCCAGTTCTTCCAATGGCAGATGCTCAACAAGAAGAGTCCCTCAACAGCGGCCTGGGCTGGCTCCTTTCGGCAGGTACAGCAGGACAGCCTCCCTGTCTGCTCCACACAGAGCTGTGTGGACACCATGTTCCATCAAGGAATGGAATGAAGCCTTCAGGACTGGGAAGTGCCAGTGTCAGTGCTGCAGTTCACCCTTATCTCAGTCCTTTGAGAATGTCTGCCTTATGACAATCTTCCATTAACTGATTGTTGGCTTTTGAAGTGGGATGCAGCAGTTTGTCTTCTGGGCCTCCTTTCAGAGTCTGCCCCTGACCTCCACTCATGTTTCAAATTCAGGCATATTTCTCCCAATCCATTCTCCATCTTTCTTTGGATGTAGTTTTTGCTCTTTTTTAACTAGATGGATTTCTCTCCTCTGCTGCATGGATCCCTACAAGTCACTGATTCATCCAGGACCCTTTTTCGCTCCTGGTGTCCAGCAAGCTGAACGTGACTATTATAAAGAATGTCTTTTTGAGCTGCCAGAAGTGTTGGGGCTGTCTTGTGATCATGTACTCCATAGTAGGAGTTGTCCAGTCTGAGGTTGGAATTTTAGGTATTTCAGTTCTAACAGTTCTCCCTTGCAAATAATGA
The DNA here is from genome assembly GCA_013397155.1 of Irena cyanogastra. Classification (NCBI taxonomy): domain Eukaryota; kingdom Metazoa; phylum Chordata; class Aves; order Passeriformes; family Irenidae; genus Irena; species Irena cyanogastra. The sequence continues at coordinate 237,760 of VWZV01007766.1, forward strand.
AAACCAAGAAATCTAGAAGAAACCTAAAAGCTGTTAAAAGTTGTGTTAGAAGCATAGGTAAAAATTGTGCCACAATGCAAAAAGAAAACCATGCAGTCCAAAAATCCCCTTCATGGTTGAATGTGAAAATGATGCAGTCCATGAAAAAAACAAAAACGAAAACAAAACAAAACCCAAAAAAAAAAAAACCCAACCAAAAAAAAACCCACCACCAAAACACCAAAACCCAAACAAAATAAAAAGGCAGGCCAATTTCAAATGAGAAATTAAGGAAGCTAAAAAGAATGTGAAAACAGCCTTGCAAAGAATGCCGTAGCTGAAAGTAATTTGTAAATACCCCAGAAGCAGGAAGCCAGATGAGGATTTGTGGAACTACACTATGACCAAGATGTAGAAGGGGCTGCAGCAGATGAAGAATCCTCAGTGTGTACTCTTTCCATTGTTTTTTACAGAGGAAACTGTCTCATTCCCAATTCTGATGCATATTTTGTAGCAGGAAAGTCAGAAAAATAGATCCATTTGAAGTGGGATGTGTTTATCCAAATAGACAAGTCAGAGGTCAGTAAGTCATCAGGATGAGACAGCATCTACCCAGGAGTCCTGGAGGAACTCAAATATGAAATTACAGAAGTGCTGGCCATGATGCGGAATGCAAGAACAAAGAGCCACTGTATTGGAGGGTGTGTATACAGCCACCTGCAAAACTGCCAACTTCCATCTACCAAAAGGCTCTGGAGAGATCCCAAGAGCTACAGACAGGTGAACCTTAGCCTCTTTCCTAGCATAATGGTGGAGTACCATCTCTAGCAGTAGTAGTAGAAGTAATAATAGCGATAATAAATGTAGCTTCCTTTTCCTTTTGGGGTCGGAGAGCTACAGCAGGGGGCAGGTCCGTGGGAGCAGTTGGGAGAAGCAGAGGCCACGAGGATCCAAGGCAAAAGTAAGGAAGGAGCCACTTTGTGTGCAGTCCAGAGATACTTTTATTATCCCCGAGCACAGGCAGGGACAAAATGGCCCCGAGCCAAGCTCGGGAAGGATATTTAAAGGATACATTATTCAAGGGAGGGGAAAGAACTGAGCCAATGGGGAGCTTCTGAGGGAGGAGTGAGGTGCAACGAGGAACAAATGGGAAGAGACTAGAGGAGGGATAAAACTCAGGGAACCAACAAAACACTGGAACAGGGATAATTGACATGGAACATTCTGGAAAAAGAGGGGCAGGGTAAGGGAGATTGACAACCAAGGGGGCAGTGACAACTAGGATTGACAAGGATATTTAAGGTAACACAGGGGAGGAGAAAAGATATTGACAAGAGGGTTGGCGGGAAAAATTGTGCAAAACAACTTGGAGCAAACCACTATGAGGGGATAAAATGGAGGGTACAAAGGATTGAACCAAATTCAAACTTACTAACATCAACTAACTAACTAACATAAAGCAACAACAAACAAACATTAAAAACACGATGCCACATCTCCCCCTTTTTTGTTTTATGAAGGAAAGTGTGGGATGACATGTCTTTCAGACTTCAGTCTCGCCGGAGCTATCTCTGTCCCACCAGCTTCTGTCCTGGTTTTCTGATTCTGGAGTACCTTGCGAAGGGACAGTAGCTGCGGCTACTATGATGTTTGAGGCGGGGGCTCTTGATGACGACATCATGGAGAAAAGAAGTCATTTCAGAATACTGAAACTCAAAGAAACTAGGATTAAAACAATTACAAAATACACAACATCTTTTATTATGGACACCATCCAGCCGGATAGACCCCAGTTCTTGAACAACACTTTGAACCAGTCCTCATTTTCTTGTTTGACCTCTCCAATAAGATTTTTCATTTCCTGCAGGGAGGCATGGATGCTCTGGGCTTTGGAGGATAGATTAAAACAACACAGCCCTTCAAACTCCTGACACCCATGCCCGTGAGCCAACAGCAAAAAATCGATTGCAGCCCTGTTCTGCAGGGTCGCTTTTCTGGTAATCTCCTCGTCTTCTAAGAGTCCACTAAGGGCTCTCGAAGTCAGATTTGTTTGCTTGGTGACCCAACATTCTAGGTCACCTAATTCACCCAATGCTTGTGCCGCCGCCACCCACGGAAGGAAGACTGAAACGGCAACTCTTTTTGTCTTTGCCCAATGATAAATTTCAGCATTGCAGTGTTCGTCTAATTGGTCTGCAACCCTTTTCATTTTCTGAGGTTTGGCGCGCCGAATCGGAATTTGCGTCATATTTGGGGATGCAAGCAAAAGGCGCCCCAGGGTGCAAGGGCCTCCGAGAAGGCGAGAGGGGATGCCAGGATAAGCACGGTCTCCACAAATAAGGAAAATCCCCTGATCTAGTTTTCTAGGGTACTCGTCAATGCTAGCCGGTCCCACAACTTGATATATTTTTCCACACCATCTGTTGGCTGTAAACTCGGCCTTATGCTGAAGGACTTGTTCATATGTTTTGGAACCGTAACGAGGATCGGTAAGGAAGTGGATGCAGAACGGGGCTTTGGCGGAGCCTAGCAATTCGATCTCTTGAGGCTCTTCAGTGGCTCTGGGGAGTTCATAAGACCACTTACGCCAAACTGTCAATGGATTAACAATGGGGGTGGAAATGTGTGTAATCAAGCCCCAATATTTAAATAACTCAACCATCTTATTTGGAGGGTTTTGAAGATTGATGGTTTTCTGCATATCTAACATGGAGACCAGATATTCACTTATCTTCGCTGGGATCCCCACCAGGCACATTGACAACGGATCTTCTGCTGTGGCAGTAGATAAACATAGGTGGTCTTGTTTAAGGGCATGGGCCAGGGTTACCCAGACGTTTTTTTCTAGGCTGTGGGACGATCCATGCTCCTGCAGGAGGTTGGAGAGGTCCGATGGAAAACTGGAGCATTACAAGGATGAGGAAACTGGCGAAGGGCATCATGAGGTCTTGGCTGAGCTGTACGAAAGGATAACAGAAACAGGGTTACAGACTTATCAGGAAAACGGAAGAGGGTTTAAAGGTTAGGGGAAGGACTGGTAGAAAGGCAAGGGTCAGGTGAGTTGGGCATCTTCTCTTCCTCT
>VWZV01007768.1:255-20421 GCA_013397155.1 Irena cyanogastra
AGAGAGGCGCGCCACCCAGCCGTCCGTACGGCCAGGCCCCGTGCGCGGCACCGGCAGCGCTGCAGGGATCGGGCCCTGCCGCCGTCGCTGCGCAGCGAGGCGGGACGCGGGCCTGTGTAACCCGCATGGTGATTGGCTCCCGCCGCACGAAGGGGCGGGACTAAGGGGAGGAGCGGCGCTGGGATTGGCCGGAGCGCGGCGGGGACCTGTATGTGAGCATGGAGGGGGTTGGGCTGAAGGAGGAGAGCGGCGCTGGTGATTGGCTGCTGCGCGGCGGAGGGCGGGGCAGCGGAGTGCATAAAAGGGGCTTGGCGGGCCGCCTCACTGGATTTTCAGTTGTTCGGCCTCCAGTTACGTTCGTGCCGCTCCCGCTGGTGCTGCCAAGATGTTCGAGGCGCGGCTGGTGCAAGGCTCGGTGCTCAAGCGAGTGCTGGAGGCCCTGAAGGACCTCATCACCGAGGCCTGCTGGGACCTGGGCTCGGGCGGCATCAGCCTGCAGAGCATGGACTCCTCGCACGTCTCTCTAGTGCAGCTCACGCTGCGATCGGAGGGCTTTGACACGTACCGCTGTGACCGCAACATCGCTATGGGCGTCAACCTGTCCAGGTCAGCCGGCGGCGGGGTCCCACGGGGCGCTGGCATGGGACGGCCGAGCAGGCCCGGCGGCTGTGGCGCTCAGGGGAGCGGGGACTGCCGAGGAAGGGGTGTGAGGGGAGATCTGGGGGTACTTTGGAGGTGTGGGGGGTCCTGGGGGCGCTCGGAGCCCCCTCAGCCTTTCTCTCCCCCCTCCATTCTCCTCACGGCTCTCGCGCCGTTTTTCGCGGCGCGCGCGGGGCCCGTCGCGGCCGTGACGTCACTGGCGGCGCCAAGTGGCGGGGAAAAGNCGGGAAAAGGCGGCGGGGGCCGCCGCCATGGCCGCTGTGTGGGAAACGAGCGGCAGCGTTAAATCCCGCCGCTGGGAAAAGCCCTACAGAACCCTGGGGAGCGCCGGGGTGAGCACTGCCAGCAGGGCAGGGACGCGCTCCTTCCTGCCCCGCTGCTCAGGCGCTTCTGGAGTGCTGTGTCCAGCGCTGGGCTCCTCACCAGAGGAGAGACACGGAGCTCCCGCGGCGGAGGGTGACAGAGAGGAGGGGCCTGGAGCATCTCCGTTATGAGGAAAGGCTGAGGGTGCTGAGGTTCTTCAGCCTCGTGAAGAGACTGCTGACAGAAAAAAACTCATCCCTGTGGGATCAGTGGGAGGGGTGAGAGGATGCATCCAGGATCTGCCCAGCCATGGGACAAGAGGAACAGACAGGAGCTGATGCACGGGCAGATCCACCCTACCCCTTTGTGGGTGACCAAGCACTGGAAAAGGTTGGCCAGAGAGGCTGGGGAGTCTCCCCATACACCCACTTTTCCAAGGAGAGCCTGATAATGTAATATCACATCCCCTGCTGCTGTGCTAGCTGTCAGCCCTGCCTTTCTCCCCTGCAGCATGTCCAAAATCCTGAAGTGTGCAGGAAACGAAGACATCATCACCCTGCGGGCCGAGGACAACGCCGACACCTTGGCCCTGGTGTTCGAGGCACCGAGTGAGTGTGGGATTTTGGAAGTCCTTTGTTTTAAGCAGCTTCATAAACCACAGGGATGCAGGAGGGAGGGAAATGGCAACAGGTCCTGCAGGAGTGGGAGAGGACACCTGATTCTTGGAACAGTCTGGAGATTGAGATTTCATCAAGTTGGTAAATACTGTAAAAGGCTGCTAGGGCATTCCCAGAGTTCCAGCCTTAAGGAAAGAAAGAAAAATATGTCTTTATTGAGGTGGTTGTACTTGGAGGCAGTGGGGAGTGGCAGCAGGTCAGTGGGTGTTTGTCACTTGCTGTAAACACCTGGTGTGGCTCTGCTTTGCTCCTCCAGACCAGGAGAAGGTTTCTGATTACGAGATGAAGCTAATGGATCTCGATGTGGAGCAGCTGGGAATCCCAGTAAGTTACAGCTCGGGTGACTGGTGGCGCTGGTGTGCAACTGGGTTCACAGCAGATCCTGTAACACAACAGCCTCTGGAGAGCTGGACAGGCCTGGGGCTGGCAGAGTGTCACTGGGGGTGTCACAGAGTACCCCAGGGCTGGCAGGGTGTCACTGGGAGTGCCCAAGGGTGTCACCGTGAGTGCCCCGGTGCTGGCAGGGTGTCACTTGGGGTACCCCAGGGCTGGCAGGGTGTCCCTGGGAGTGCCCTGGCGCTGGCAGGCTGTCACTTTGAGTGCCTCAGCCCTGGCAGGGTGTCACCATGGGTTCCCAGCCCTGGCAGGCTGTCCCTGTGAGTGCCCAGGGGTGTCACCATGGGTTCCCAGCCCTGGCAGGCTGTCCCTGTGAGTGCCCAGGGGTGTCACCGTGGGTGCCCCAGCTCTGGCAGGGTGTCACTGCAGGTGTCCCTGTGAGTGCCCAGCCCTGGCAGACTGTCCCTGTGAGTGCCCAAGGGTGTCACCGTGAGTAGCCAGCCCTGGCAGGCTGTCCCTGTGCCCCCAGGAGCAGGAGTACAGCTGCGTGGTGAAGATGCCCTCGGCTGAGTTCGCGCGCATCTGCCGGGACCTGAGCCACATCGGCGACGCCGTGGTCATCTCCTGCGCCAAGGACGGCGTCAAGTTCTCGGCCAACGGCGAGCTGGGCAACGGCAACATCAAACTGTCCCAGACCAGCAACGTGGACAAGGAGGAGGAGGCTGTGAGTGGGGCTGCAGGACTCAGCTCCTGCAGGGAATCCTGGAGTTAGGGAGGGGTTTGGGTTGGAGTAAGGGAAGGGTTTGGGTTGGAAAGGGCCTTTTTAGAGGTCACAGAGTGAGCAGGGACAGGGCCGTGTCTCCCCCTGGTTCCTGGAGTGGAATCCCTGAATCTCTCCAGTTTTAGCCTGGGAGCTGCAGCAGTGCTGGCAGGGTGGAGCAGCACTGGTGGCCTTGGCCTGCACTGTGCCAGGGCTCTGGAATCCCTCTCCTGCTTCCCCAGGTTACAATAGAGATGAACGAGCCCGTCCAGCTGACCTTTGCCCTGAGGTACCTGAACTTCTTCACCAAAGCCACCCCCCTGTCCCCCACAGTCACACTCAGCATGTCTGCAGATGTTCCTCTGGGTAAGTACCAGTGCTCTGCCTGAGCAGAAGTGGAACTTGAGGCTGGGTTTCATGTAGAACCTCCTGAACGCCTTTTTTTCATTCTCTCCTGCAGTTGTGGAGTACAAGATTGCTGACATGGGACACCTGAAGTACTACCTGGCCCCCAAGATCGAGGACCAGCAGGAGGGCTCTTAATTGGAGCAGGATTGGGGGATCTGCTCCTGGCTGGAGGCAGCAATTCCAGAGCCTAGGAGCATCCTGGGAGCACTGTAGCCGAGTCTTGTAGATATCTTTGTAAATATTTTTCAACTTTCTGTTTTGCTGTCCTGGTATCATTGGAAATAGGAAAGCTGAGTTTTTGTAGTCTGTTCCTGCACTCCCAACAATCTCTTGGATGCTGTTGAAGGTGAAATTTCTTACTCCTTTCAGCTGCTGTTGGAGAAGAGGGGCAATATTTAATGGGTCAAGATGTATCCTGGAGTTTCCCCTGTGGAGCTCTAGCTTAGGGTTGCTGTTTTATTACCCCACGAGTTTATGTGACCTTACTTCATTTATTTTTGAAGCCAATACTCTGACTGAAACTTGGAAAAGGGAAATAAAGAATATAATTTCCTGGAGTCTGTCATGTTTAAATGTGGGTGGGTGCATCGATGCTTTTGAAGTTGTGCTGATGTGCCCTGACTCCCTTCTCAAGGCTGAGTTCCAGCTTTGGTCACTCAAAGGTGTCAAAGAGGTGCCAGCCTGTTCCCTGGATGTGGCACTTGGGGACAGGAGTCCGTGGTGACCGTGGTGGTGGAATTCATGATCCTATAGAGGCTTTTTCCAACCTAATCGCTTGCCCGATTTTCAGTACGTTTATTTGGGAGGCTGTGTAGCCGGTAAGAGACGAGAATCCTGGGACGAACCGCCTGAAGAGCTGTCTCTGGCAGGTGACAGAGGATGTCACCAGGTGGCAGTGCCGGCTGCGAGCGAACCCCGTCGGGGCAGGGACAATCCCTGCTCGGGGCTGGGGACAGCCCTGCCCGGCCCTCGCCATCCCTGGAAGTGTCCCGCGCCAGCCAGGACGGGACACCCTGGGACAGCGGCAGGTGTCCCTGCCCGCAGCAGGGGTGGCACTGGCTGGCTTTAAGGTCCCTCCCAACACAAACCATTCCAGCATTCTGGGTTTAGACCCATTTCCTGCTCCTGCCTCCCTTGTTGAGCTGTCTCCAGATCCTTCCCCATTTATCCTCGGCTCGCTGGTTACTCCAGCACCTCCAGGAAAACACCTGCCAAGGACGATCTTCCGCCGCAAAGCTTTTTCGCAATTCCCGATCTCGTCCCTTTAACCCGCGGGCTCTTTCCCCTCCGGAGGCGGTGCCGGGGCAGGGCTGGAAGGTGCCGGCCGTGACCTGGAAGGGAAGCGGCGTCACCGGGATCGACTTCCCGGGGCCGCGGAAGGACAGGCGGGGCCGGGATGGAGCGCGCCGGCGGCAGGTGCGGGCTGGCCGGGCCGGGGGCGTGCGTGGGTTCGGGTGGGCTCAGGTGGAGTCGGGGTGGGTTTGGGTTGCATTCGAGTGGGTTCTGGTGGATTCGGCCTGGATTTGGGGTGGCTTGGGTGGATTTCGGGTAGTTTGGGTGGGTTTAGGTGGATTTGGGATGGTTCAGGTGGATTTGGGGTGGCTTGGGTGGGTGTGGTGCATTTGGGGTGGCTTGAGTGGGTTTGAGTGGGCTCAGGTGGATTCGGGGTGGGTTTGGTGTGTTCTGGGTGGATGTAGCGTGTTTTGGGTGGATTCAGGGTGGTTTGGGTGCATTTGGGTTGGATTCGGCGTGGATTTGGAGTGGTTTGGGTGAATTTAGGATGGTTTGGGGTAGGTTTGGGTGCATTTAGGTGGGTTCGGGGTGGATTTGGGGTGTTTTGCATGGATTCTGGGCGGGTTTTGGAGCGGCGCGAGCCCGGGACCCCCCCACTCCGGATGTCCCCGGGTGTCCCCGCTGTCACAAAGCCACATGCCCGCCCCTCCCGATTTGCCGGGGGGGAAATGCGGGGCTATGGTCGAGGGGATTCGGGAATCCGGACGGAGCCGCCGTGTTTGGGTTTGCCGGCACCTCCACGGGGTTTAAATTTAAAACACGACTGCCGTATCAGAATTTTTGAATTTCAGCATTGATTGTTTTGGCCACTCAGCCCCCGATTATTTATTTGGCTCCCAAAAAGCACAGCACTATGCTGGCTCCTGGTCTTCACTTGGTGTGAAGCTCAGTGGAGTTGGGATCTTAAACTTGAAATCTGAGAGAATATTTTATATTTTATACACATTTGTCCTCCACAACCTCTTTCTTGTTGGAAGTGAGGCAATGGGAAGGGCAGGGCAGCTTGTGCAAGTGTAAAATGGGAATAATTCCAAAGAAGCCACTGAACAGCCTGGTAAATAATGGGGCAGTGGGTAAGAAAAGAGAGCAGAATGGGGCAGAGTTGGGAAATCTGGCACCTTTCAGAAAGTTTGGTTTATTCTGGCTTTTTCCCCTCCTGCACGTCTACCCTGGGGCATGTGGGAGAGCCTGGGGGTGTTTGGGTCGTGCCCTGAAAAACAAGGATGTGTGGGGAGCAGGGAATGCCACCCTGCAGGTGTTTCCATTATTCACAGGGCTGGAAATGTTTTGTCCACGTTTGGTTTCTGCCACTAAAACAAAAGCCCAAAGTTCAAACCAAAGCTTCGGTGGTGGGAATGTCAGATCAGAGGGGATTTTATAAAAGTCAATTTCACAGCAGGAGGAACAAAGCTGGATGGGGAATGTGCCAGCAATAGTGACAAAGGGCTTCAGTTCAAGTGGAGACTCAATATTTTGAGTGGCTGCGTCACCTCTGATGCTAAAGAGTGTTGTGGAAACAGAGTTGTTATCCCTTCCTGTTGGCACCCCTGGAATATCTGCTTTTGTTGCCCTGGTTCCAGACTTGCTCAGAAAATAAAAACTATTGAGGCTCTGGGAGGTGTGGGGAGCCCTCCCCTGCCTGTCCCCTGGGAATCTGTGTCCTGCTGGATCCTGGGCAGGCTCTGAGGGACAGCAGCTGGCTCTGGTCCCTGTCCCCAGGGTGTCCCCCTGGCACTGGGACCCTGCTCTGCACACCTGGGCTTTGGTGGCCTCACCACTCACACTCTGTGCCCTTGTCCTGCTCCCTCTGAGTCATTCCTGCTGGCCCTATGGCACCTCCATTTCATTCCAGTTTCTAGTGTTTGACTTGGTTTTTTTGTTTGTTTGGTTAGTTGTGGGGTTTTTTCCCAAAATTGCTCTCTTGCAAAATCTCCTGCTGGTTGAAAAGCTGTTTTGTTTAGCTCTGGTTTGGGTTTATTTGCTGGTGTCCTGTTGACAAACTGTGTTCTGGCAGTGGGAGCTGCTGGTGGAGTGAGAGCTGGGTCACACCCTGGGCCCTGCCCGGGAATTTCAGTTTGGTTTGAAGCACAGGTTCTACCTCGATTCCAAATACTGTTGCAGTAGCATCCATTCTGTATTTCAGGCTTCAGATGAAATGCTCGGATCCTCTGTGGGAGAAGTTTTAATTGACAAAGGGGAACAGATGCCCTTTGGGTGGCACAGCCTCTATACGGAGTTTCTCTTCAGAAATGTTTGTTCTGTGCCTCTCAGGCTCCCATCACTCAGTTTTCTCTCCTGTTTTTGCTCCTGCCCCTGGCTCCCAGGCTGTAGCTGATGCCCAGGCCTCCCTGGAATGATGCCGTCGAGGACCAATCTCTCTGCTGGGATCCCCAGTAGCAAAGTCAAATATTCCAAGCTCTCCAGCACTGATGATGGATACATTGACCTGCAGGTAAGGAGTGGGGAAGGAGGCTGTAAAACCATGAGGATGGGCAGCCACAGCTTGGCATTGCAGGCAGCTGCTTCTGGTGCATCTCGGGTGGAACAGCTGCAGCTCAGAGAGAGACAAAGCCAGGAGGGAGCCAAACCCTCTGGAAAGCCCCAAGAGCCTTCCTGGGAACGAGACTGGGACTAAGGGCTGGCTCAGCAGGGTCTCAATGGGCAGAATTCCTCCTGGAGGGGAATTAGGGAGCAGGATTTTGTCCCATGTCACCTGTGCCAGCTGTGGGGTCACATCTGTGCTGCAGTGGGAGGGGAGCTGTGCTGAGTTCAGCTGTTCAATATTTGGGTTTTTCCATGCAGTTCAAGAAGAGCCCACCCAAAATCCCCTACAAGGCCATCGCGCTGGCCGTGGTGCTCTTCATGATCGGGACCTTCCTCATCATCATTGGAGCCCTGCTGCTGGCAGGGTACATCAGCAAAGGGGTGAGTGCTTCGTGACACTGCTGGCACTGTCCTCAGAGCTGCCCTGAGCCCTCACTGGCCATCAGGGAACAGCAAACAGCCTCAAGTCGCACCAGGGGAGGTTTAAACTCAAAATTAGGAAAGGTTTGTCGTGGAAAGGGTGGGAAAGGCCTGGCACAGCTGCAGTGGTGGAGTGCCCATCCCTGGGGGTGTTCAGAACATGAGGATGTGGCACTCCAGGACGTGGGTTAGTGCTGACCCTGGGGGCAATGCTGGCTCTTAGTTGGACTTGATGCCCTTGAAGGTTTTTTCCAGCCTGGAGGATCCTGTGATCGTGTTCAGTGCAGAACTTCAGAGCCACAGGAACTGAGCAGGGAATTGATTCCCACCACAGCCTGGCTGGGCTGGGCATCTCCAGGGAGGGCTGGGTGTCCCTAGGGAGGTCACATCCCTGTCCTGGTGGGATCTCAGCTCGTGCAGGGACAGGGAGGAGCTGCCAGACCCTGTGTGAGGGACAGTAACCCTTCCCCATCTGGCTGTGCTTGTGATCCATGGGAAGGGGATGTGCTCCTGCAGTTCTGGGTGCTTTTGCCCCTGCTCCCTGTGCTGTGGGCCATGGGGGGTTGGCAGCCCTGTCTTATCTCTGGCAGCAGCAGCAGCCTCTGGTGCTATCAGCAGCACTCCAGGCACACATTCCTGGGCTCGTGCTCAGCTCCCAGCTCCCAGCTCTGGCTGCACATCCAGGGGGTCCCTGGTGAAAGATGAGGTCCCTTGAGGCTTCCTGCAGCAAGGAGGAGAGGCCAGGACAGGATTGAGGGCTCAGCCTGATGACAGCTGAGATATTTCTGATGGAAGATGGGTTTTTATTTCTCAGCTCACCAGGCCTTGGGGATGGATCATGGAACCATGGGATGGTTTGAGTTCAAAGGATCTTACAGATCACCTCACTCCAACCCCTGCCTTGGGCAGGGCAACCTTCCCCTAGACCAGGCAGGGTGTGAGAGGGAGGAGAGCCCCTCATAGATGTCACTGTGATGCCTTGGGAAGGCTGACCTAGAGCAGAGGCTAGATGGAGTTAAAGAATAAAGTAGGGATTTACTAGGAGGCCTCGATGGATCCACCTTGGGCAGCACAAGAGCCCAGCCAGGGCTGCACCCAAGATGAACCAAAATGGTCCCAAAATGGATGACTGGTCACGAGGTCTATCGCTTTTATAAGTCCTGGCCATTTGCATATTGAGGTTAATTGTCCAATTACAGCTTCAGGTTCTGCAGTCCCATCCTGCTTGTTTTCCTCTCTTCACGTTGCTTGTGCTCTTGGGCCTGAGATTTGGGTGGGTTGCCCTTGGCCCCCGGCTAGAGCAGGAATTGTTTTGTCTCCCTGCTCTGTGCAGAGAGCTCACCATCCCCTAATATGAAGCTCAGAACTACACACTGAAGCAGCACAGAACCTGAAAAAGCACAAAAGCTGATCCCTGAGGCATCACCTGCCCTGGGCTCTGTGTCCCTGCAGGAGACCGACCGCGCCATCCCCGTGCTGATCATCGGCATCCTGGTGTTCCTGCCGGGCTTCTACCACCTGCGCATCGCCTACTACGCCTCCAAGGGCTACCGGGGCTACTCCTACGACGACATCCCCGACTTCGACGACTGAACCGCTAATTAACCCCGCCCTAATTAGGCTGCTCGGAGCTGGTAGTTGCCCTGGATGCTGCTGGCAGGGCGGCTGATGCGCGCCGCTCCCAGGCCCTGAGGTGTTGCAGGTTTTCAGTTTGGGGGGTGGAAGCTGGAGCCCGGAATTGACCAAAAGGCATTGCAAAGAACTTGGGATTTGTGGGATTTTTTTTTTTTCCTCTCGGGGTTGCGTAATTCTGCTCGCTGGGAAGCTCTTCCTGGGTGAAGCAATCCTTGCAATTGTCCAAAAATAGATGAGCTGGTTTCAGCAGCAGATACTTGTTCTTTTCTGTAAGTGTTTTCTAGAGTTTATTTTAGCTTTCCATGAGATTGTGGTTATTGTTGGGTTACCTTTGCAGACAGACCATCATTAAATTCTCCTTTTGCTCTCTGTCCATCAGAAATGCTTCCAAACCACTGCTCCTGGAGTAAATAAAGTCTGATGAGAGGGAGAAAGCAGCACTTGCAGGAAGCGATTCCCACACAGTGCACTTGCTCCACAGCTCCCTGTCAGCCTGACCAAGCTCATTCCCCACAAACACATCCTTCCCCAGCGAGCTTTCCCCGTGCCACTGTGGCTTTTGGCAAAATCTGCTTATCCTTCACGAGGTCTGGTGTTGGAGTCTGCTTGTTATTTAAACAACCAAGTGGATACTGGGAGAATGACTGGAACCCAGACTCAAGGGTCTGAATACCAAAGATCTTGGGCTTGACTGATGAGGGTATTGGAGACACTTGAATTCCAGCTGACTGTCTTTTGGAGTCCTTTGGTCCTTGTGTGGATAATTTGCTGTGCAGACCTGCCCAGGCCAGTGAAGAGAAGTTCTCTGTGTGGTTTGTGCTGAACAAACCCTCTCTGGATTGCTTTGGCAGCTTTGCTGATGTGTCATTCAGGGAAAACAGAGTGATGGCTCCACTTCTGTGAGGTAAAACCAGGCTGTCTCCTGAGCTGGTGTCCTGGACAGCAAGCAGTGATGCAAGTGGATGCATTTAACATGAATAAAGTTCTATATTCTCTAACCACAGGTTTGTCCTTCCCACCTTCACAGATATCAGACTGCACTGAAAACTCCCCTGGGCTTTGGCTGCTCCAGCTCCCAGGTGCTGCTGGAGTGAGGGGGGCAGCAGCTCTAGAACAGCCCCAGCAGTGTCAGTCTGCACAAAGCACTCCACAGGTGTCACCTGAGCCCCAGGTGGGAGGAACGTTCCGGAAGGAGGGGGCAGGAGTGACTGACAGTGCAGGGCAGGCCCATGGAGGTGTCCACACTTCAGGGCTTGCTCTGAATGTACTCCTAGAATTGCCTTTTGTCTTCCTTCAGTGCTCCAGACTAAACCCAAGCTCTTTATTTTAACCTTCATCTCTTCCCTCACTTGCCTCCACTACCCTGTGTGAATCCCAGCACTCTGAGGAAGAACTGGTTAAATTGTTAAATTCAGGATCTCCCTTTCCACCTCTGGAAGCACAGCTGGGCACGTTCCCTCCCTGCTGCCAGCCCCAGCTGCGGGTGGGACAGGGGACAAGGGACACGTGCTGCTGGCAGCAGCTGGAATGTGGCTCTGGCCCGGAGAGGCTGCTGACGTCAAACCATGAATCAGCCTCTCTTGGGGGACGAGAACCTGCGTTTATTTGGGTTTGGGGAACGGGGAGAGGAAGTGGAAGGAAGTTTAGATGGGAGAAGCAAAGAGGGAGGGAGAAGATGAAGCAGTTTCGGAAGGGGGGGTCACCTAAGCGGGATGAATGTAAGGGACAGGAGAAGAAACTGGACTTGGATGATCCTTGTAGGTTCCTTCCAACTTAGGGTATTCTACAACTCTGATTCTAAGAACATGCTGACATTCCTTGAGGAAAGGAATTAAAGAATTTACTTTTCTTTGACAGAAACAAAGTCCTCAGGCAGCACGGTGGATAAATAAGCAGGGCTGTGTGAGGCATGGCTAGAAGAAAAAGTCCTCTCTGCAGGGGTTTTTTGTATCTAATTAGGAAAAAAAGAAACCCTTCCAGGAAAGAAGGGGATTCTGACCACTGAATGCAGAGGACTTCATTTTTCAAGGTTTGCATTCTTCAAGCCCGGGTTTGCTTTCTGTCACCTGCAATTAGCTAAACTCAGCATCACTCTTCACAGAGAGGCTCCCTACACAAACAGGGCTTTGCTGTGGCATAAAAGGCACATAAAACCCCCTGAGGGCAGGAAGGAATGAGTCAGCACAACTTCCAGGGGGATCTGTGCTGTGCCCTGCTCCCAATGAACTTCTCCCCCTCCTGCCTGCTCCCTAAGAGTCCCAAACATCAGCCCGTACATGCAGCTGCTCCTCAGCCTTCTGAACCTCTCACCTCGAGCTTTCTCCTCCCTTCCCTTGGCATGTTTGTCCTGCTCTCCTCAAGATCTCTGCCCTGAAAGCTGCTCCGGGCCTCTGTGCCTGATCCTGGTGGCCTCTCCCCATTGCTGTCACCTTCAGCAGGCAGGGGACATCACCCAGCCCTGGGATCTCCCTGGCCTCCCAGCCACTGCAGACACCTTTGGTTTCCCCCTCCCAGCTCGGGGCACTCCTGCCTTCACTTCCTGCCTTCTCAGCCCAATGGAAATAAAGAGGTTTTGCCTTTTCCCAGGGCTCTGTGCTGACCCAGCTGTGCTCACTCCTGTGTCCTGTGTGGAATGTGCATGTGCATGTGCACAGCAGCTCCTCTCCCCTTCCTGAGCACAAAAGCAGCCTGAGGATTTTTAGGAATGCTGGATTTGACTAAAAATAGTCCAGACAGTCCAGCAAGGCCATAACAGAGCCTCCCAAGAGAGCTGGCTTTGTTCTGTGGTGGAGCCAACGGTTGTGGGGGGTGGAAAAACTCAATTGTTGATTAGAAATTATTATTTCCAATTGATTGAATGGATTGGTTTGCTGCTCTGGGCTCAGGCAGACCGTGGTTTGTGCTGGTTCAGGACTTGTTACCCTGAAGCCTTTCCTTGCCTTCTTTCCTGTGTCTAGGAAGGCATTCAGGAACTGCTTTTAATGAGAAGTAAGTAAATTACTGGGAGCTGTTTTGTGGCTGCATGGACAGAGCTTTCTTCTGATAAGAATCAGGAAGTGACATTTCCTTCCTCCACACTGTACTTGAGCTGGATTCTGAGCCATGCTGCTGTCCTCATCCCACAGCAGCATGAATCCATGAGATTCCTGCAGAGCTCTTCCAGATCTGCAGTTACAGAGAGGAACAAAGCTGTGATGAATCTTCTTTGAGAGGACTTTCAGCTCCTGTGGAACAGCAGGTTTGGCACTGAAGCAAAAATTCTGTGGAGGAATCACTGTTTCATCCCGGGCTGTTAAAGCAAAGGGCAGCAAATCAACTAGTCACCACTAATTAATTTTGTTTTGAAATATTTACTTGGGCTGAAGTAGTAGCTGCTCTTAAGTCTTTAAAGGATTAGCTGCCTGCTACTCTTTCGTGCCTGCAACCATTTATTTAAGCTGTTGCTGCAAATCATGCTGTTAACCTGTCATGAGAGGTTTTAACCTTCCTTCTCCTGTCAGTGGGAAATGCCTGGTGCAGATGGCCCTGCTGATGTGACAGAAATTAAACATCCAGTCAGCTCCTCTGGGCTCTTTCCCCAGCTTCCTCAAGGAGGGGCAAGACAGAAAATGCATGTAGTGATAATTGTCTGCATCGGGGTGCTGCAAAGCCTGAGGAGGAGCTGTGAGGAGTTCAGGGAACATGAGCTGGCTGATGCAGGAGCATCAATTTCTGAGCTAAAGCCATGTGTAGCAAAGGAAATGCTCTGGATCTAGAACAAATCCTCAAAGAAAACTGAGAACTCACCTCAGCAGGGATTATTTCTTACTCTCAGGCACAAGTTTAGTGTAAAAGGGAAAGATCTCAGGTCCTTAAACCAGTTTTCATTAATGTGTCATTAGAAGAAGACTGCCAGCTCCTATAATCCTCATTTTTCTTGTTCTCTCAACACTAACAGTCCATAGCACAGCATGACCTCTTCCCTGCTATTTTGGGTGGTTCTTTTCCAGACAAATGCCTTATTTTCTCTGTATTTGATACTGGAGGTCAAGAGAATCCTCTCTGCCTTTTATTGCACAAGAACAGAGGCAGGATTGTTCCAGGGCCAGTGCAAATGCGTGCCTAAAAATAAACCAGTGGATGGTCTCCAGCCTCAAACACAAAGAGAGTATTTGTGGAGATCTCTCTTTGTTGCGTGATCGAGTTTCAGATCACTGAGGAGACACTTCAAAGTTCAGCTCACAGGCAGCTCTTGATTTAATGCTCCCCATGAAACAAAGGCAGCTCTTGGACTTGGATCCGTGGTGGCTGCCACCCTGAGCCCTTGGAGCTGGCAGAATCCAGAGTGGATCATCCCTGGGGCAGGGACAGTGTCCAGGGTGCTGTCCTGGGCTGCTGCCTCCCACCCTGGCCAGGGGCCAGGGGCTGCAGAGGGACAGGCAGGCCCACAGCCCTTCTGCCACCTCTGCTGGAAACAATTTGAGGGGCCAGAGCTTGCAGAACACTTCAGTGACACCACTTGGCACCAATTAAGAACAGCAGAGAGTGGCACTTCAGGAAGGGAAAGGGTTAACCAACTACAGGGAGTTTTGAGGGAGAAGTTGGAGTTCATTGTTCTAGGCTCTCTGTGGATTTCATTTTTGTCCTTTCACCTCTGATTCTTGGTTCTTATAAAAGGGGTTGCTAGTCCTTCCTCTTTCTGTTTTCTCTAGGCCTGTGAGCCTTTCAGGGCATGGCCTTCACCTGTGAGCAGGAGCACAGAGGGAGAGCAGTGCTGCCAGGGAACTATAAATAGAGAGCCTGGCAGCCCTGTGGCACTCGTGCTTCTATAATTGCCACTCTGCACTCCTGTGACAAGCCTTGCTCCAGCTGTCAGGGCAAGGAGGAACTGCAGGAAATCTCCAGTCTGTCCCAGAGCTGGCCCTGCCCGTGGAGCTCTGCTGTGGGCCCAGTCCTCCCTCTGCCTCGAGGGTTCTGCTTTTCCTGTGTGTGAGTGACCATTCCTGGTGTCTGCCTAGTGGGACTGGGGAAGTTCAGTTTCAGCAGCTGCTTTGTAGAGGGCTCGTGGTCTAATTCATGCCTCAGCACCTCTGTTTATTTTGCCTTCTGCTCCTCGCTGGAGGGGGCTGGTGTGTCTGTGTCACTCCTGATGTCACAGGACAACTCCTGTTGCTATGTGCTCACACCGGGATTAAGTGAGTCATGGGGTAAAAGTGACCCAAGCCATCCTTCCTGTCTGAGGAATGACTTGCAAGTGGGTGAAAGCAGGGACTGTGCCTCTGCTCTCACTTCTCTGCTGAGGGATGAGTAAGCAGCCACGAGGCGCTGCTGCCTGTGCTGTGCAGTGAAGGACCTCTTTTATTCTGTGCTATAAAATTCCTCTAATGGACTTCAAAGTGATTTAGTGCACCATGTCCACCTCCTTTTGGAAGTAGTTTAAGTGGGAATGAGCTGCTCTGGCCCTGCTTATCCAGATCTGCCCACAGCAGCTGCTCTTTATTCCCAGAGCTTTGAACAGCCACACGTGAACATGACACAAGGTGACAAATCCCAGCTTGTCTCCCCCTTGGAGACCATCCCTGCAGATGTCTCAGGGTTCATTCGATGGGGAAGATCTAATGGAGCAGAACTCCATGGTGAGTGTGCCCAGGAGAGCAAAACCACCAGAAGCCCCCCCAGCCCTGGGCTCCCGCCGTGCCTCTGCTGCTGCCACAACACCTCAGAGCCAGATGTGGCTCCAGAGACTCAGCCCTGTGACAAGGAGAGCCTGGCAGAGAACAGTCCAGGCAGGACACACACGAGCTGCTCTCCTGGCCCCCTCCTGCTCCCTCTCCTCCCAGGATTTAAGGGCTCTGGGCTCATTTCAGGAGCGGTGCTTTTGGGAAGCAGCCTGGAGATGAACTTGGAGAGGTGACTCAGCCATCTCCTCCTCCTGCCAAACACAGGCTTTGCCCCTGACTCAGCAAGTGACATCTCATTTCTTTGGCACAGCCCTGAGGTACCAGACAGAACAGCAGCAAGAAAATTGCCTTCTCCTGCAGAGCACAGGCTGTCCAGCTGTGTTAGTGTCACCGGGAGCACTCTGGAGCACTCTCCCCGCCCTGGATTCCTGACAGCTTGGGATGACTATCCCGTGGCCAGCGTGGGAGAAGCAGAGGGACCTGGGATGGGTTGTTTGTACTCTCCCTGGTTGTTTGTACTCTCCTGGCTCCTGGCTCCCACAACCTCATATCCACTTCCAAAATATTTTGCAAACCTAAAGCTGAAGGAAGGCCTCCTCTTTCCAAAAGCTGCCAGAGGGGAAACTACAGTGAGAGGACCAGCAGAGACCCAGCAGTCCTGCAGCCCCGCAGATCTCCTCTACTGCTCACCCACTGATTAATTCATTACATGAATTCAGAGGGCACCGCAGGCACGGCAGGGGCTCTGCCGCGTGGGTCGCTGGCTGGAGCCTCCGTAATTTGAGAACTTGGCCAGAGATCCTCGGACCGAAAGCCCTCTTTGCTACCGAGAGCACTTTGCACTAATTAACCTTCGTCAAAATTCCTGCTGCCTCCATTTTGCAGATGACAAATCGGGGGATTGGGCGCGGCTGGCAGACCCCATCTCGGTTCTGAGAAAGAAACACTTTTTTTCTGAGAAATAAACGCTTTTTTTTCTGACTCGATTTCCTCCCGACATTGGGGGGAACAGCAAGTCGTGGGTGTCCCCCGAGATAATGATAGATTCCTGTGGGTCGGGAGTTTCCCACCAGGTGGTGGAGGTGGCATTTTAACCAAGGGCTACTCACACTTGCTTACCTCACAGAGTGAAACCCAGGGTCTGCCCAGCTCCTCCCCTCAGTTACCATTCCATATTCCAGAGGGAGAAGCAAAAAAACCACTGTTGGTGAGTTGTTCATTTTTTTGGGGCTTATCTGAGGGAGTCTCCACTCACCTCCTCGGCTGCTGTTAAAATAGCAGGGGTTTCATTTTTATTTTGTCTAATCCAGTGGAAGATATTCCTGTTATCCAAATACAGGAGTGCTGGGTTCTTCTTAATTGCTGGACTCCATCTGTGGGATTCACAAAGAATGTTACTAATCTAATGCAAGGCAGGCTATTCTTTTTCCTTTTTTTATGTTATAAAAACTAAACTCAAAACACGCCAAGAAAAGATTGGAAAGGAGCTGTGGATCCCAGACCCAAACCAGTCATAGGATGGTTTGGGTCCACTGGAAGGGGCCATCTCAATTCCCCTCCCCTGCCAAGGGTGAGGATGCCATTCACTAGATACCATGCCTGGACATGAAGTTTTGATTTGGTCTTTTGGACATCCTGTGCTCAGATCAATGATTCACACCCCAGCCGAGGCAAAACTTGGATTTAAAATGGAAATTTTGAGTAAGAGATGCCGGCCAAAAACATTTCAGCATTGAAATTTATGTCAGTAATGTTTGTGCTGCATCTGGGGAAAACCCTGACCTGCAGTCCTGTCCTTTGATGCACACAGAGCCACAAAGAAACAACCCAAATAAAGCTGGGGAATGTCCCTGGTAAAGCTTCCTTGGGCTGTTTGGTGATGGGGTGCAGCAACACCTCTCCTGTTCAGGTAAGTGCCTGAGTGAGCTTTGAGGAGCTCAGATAATCCAGACAAGATGTAGGGCAGAGGAGAAAACAAATGGAATGTGTCTCCTTTTGGATCTCAGAGGTCTGCACACCAAATGATTGATGACTGCTGATTTCTCCTGCTGCTGGTCACGAAGGACACGCACGTCCCACGGCTCCAATTCTTCCAGCTTTTTTATGGATCTGTGAATCTTCAGAGAGGGATTGAATGTTTAGATAAATATCTCAGAATTCTTCACTACATTTCAATAACACATATTATATATGCCAATAACCCAGTAAAATTGTTTCTACTTCTGTAGCAGGACAGTGTCATGGCATAAAATGGGCTCTGACTTCCTGAACAAGGGAAATGCCAGGGAATTTCCTCAAACTTTGCAGCATGGGAGGCCACCTGGAAGGGAATTTATCAATTTAAGAGGAAAAAGGACTGAAAAAGGCTTTACTGCATTTGAGCCCATGGTTCCAGGAGGGTCTAGCTGTGTCAAATTCAATTCTTGGAGCACTAAATCCACGTTTATCATCCTTCCCCAGCTTGTCCTTGGGATTATCAGGACCCTGAGGTCTTTATCTGTTACATTTCAATCTGACTGATGTGTTTTCTCTCACTGTATTTCTCTCTGCCATCTTTCACCTGGGGAGGGCAGATTGGAAAATCATAACTCTCTGGAATAAAATAAACAGAGCTGTGTCTCTGTCCCTGATCCTGAACACAGAGAGGCCTTGCAGGGACACTGAGCACGCACGATCTGTCTTCCTGCACAAACTCCTGTCAACAGCAGAACTGCTGCAGCCTCCAGCAGTCTGGCATTACTAAAATGTCCCTCCCATCACGGCCCCACACCCTGACAAACAAAGGCTTTTAACGTTTAAAAGCTGCACTGGAGTCTGTGTCTACACTTGGGATAAGGCCAGGTATTGAATAATGCCAAGGATCAATATCCATAATCAGGCCTTGTGCCTCAGCCCTGCCCTATATAGTTCTCCATATGTCTCATTGGAAAAACCTTTTAGAAGCTTAACCATAAGAGTGTTGCAGTGAACATGGAAAAAAAAAATTCATGCCTGAGGATAAGCACAAATGTTCCAGAGGCCTTGTAGGGTCTCTGGTCTTAAAGTAAGCTGCTGGGTTTTAGTGGGATCGGATGAAACCCTCCTGATGGGGGAATGGGAGGGAAGGGGTTGGACAGCTGGTGAACAAACGCCCCGCCAGCATTCCTGCTTGCCAAACGCTGCGGAAACAGCAACGCTCAAGCAAGGACCTGAAAGATCAACAGAACTGCAGGTCTGGGTGAAACAGGGTCCAGTTAGTGCCAGTGGTGTGGGGAGCACTTTCCCATCGACCCGGGGCTGGGGGAGAAAGCCCAGCACGGGTCAATATCTCCTCAAGGACAGCTGGTGTAAGGAGGAAGGGCAGGAATCAGCTGCAGAGCTCGGCCCCGGCTGCCCAGAACAGCCCTGAGCAAGGGAAGGAGCCACGAGCTGATGTGTCTGAGAACTGCACGTTCTGGAAAGGGCAGGACACAAATTAGAGCGAGTTAACATTGTCAGAAGCCATTAGGGATGTCAGATGTTGCCGAGAGGGACGTGAGAGAGGCAGAGTCCAGTGCTGGGTACCGGAGCTGCAGACGTCAGCGGTGCCTGAAAACACCCAGCTCTGTGAGCTGGAGGGGGGGGATGTGTCACATTTGTGTCACATTTGTCCTGGCCCCCACCAGAAAACTGGAAATCTCAGAAAAATGGTGTTTGCGGATGTGGTGGAGGTCCCTCATCTTTTGGGGGACTCAGCTTAGCCTCCTCTAGTACAACAAGGGAGGTTTAGGTTGTCCATCAGGAGGAACTTCTTCACAGAAAGGGTGATTAAACATTGGAATGGGCTGCCCAGGGAGGTGGTGGAGTTGCTGACCCTGGAGGTGTTTAAGGAATGACTGGATGTGGCACTCAGTGCTCTGGTTTTGGTTGGGATGGTGATGCTTGGGCACAGGCTGGGCTTGACCTCAGAGGTCTTTTCCCACCTAAATGATTCTGTGATTCTTTTGGTCCTCCCTAAACTCTCATATTGTTGGATTTTTCCTAAAAGATAATAATTTAAAAAAAGAAAATCCAAAAAGAAACCCCAAAGCAAAGCCCCAAGAGGGCCAGGGCTGGGGGCACCAGGTGAGCACATTTTCCTAGGGACTGGAGAAGGATTCCAGATGAGGGGCCCAAGGGGCTTTGTTTGGGGACCTCATCAATATCCATCAATATCTGCAGGGAGGTGTCGGAGATGGAGCAGGCTCTGCTCCCTGGGGCCCAGTGTGGGACAAGAGGCAATGGGCACAAACTGAGGCATGGAATGTTTCACCTGAACATGAGGAAGGACTTTCCTCATGTGCGGGTGACCAAGCAGTGACTCCTAGAAGCAGAAAAACAGAGTTACACAATCTCCTGAGTTGGAAGGGACCCACTGATCCAGCTCTCAGCCTAGCACAGCACATCCCAACAATCCCACCATATTCCTGAGAGCCTTGTCCCAACCCTCCTGGAGCCCTGCCATCCCTGAGGCCATGACCATTCCCTGGGGAGCCTGTTCAGCGCCCCATTGCCCAGAGAGGCTGCGGAGTGTCCC
The DNA here is from genome assembly GCA_013397155.1 of Irena cyanogastra. Lineage (NCBI taxonomy): Eukaryota > Metazoa > Chordata > Aves > Passeriformes > Irenidae > Irena > Irena cyanogastra. Next base: position 19,486 of record VWZV01007768.1, read on the forward strand.
TCACCGGGGATATTCCAAACCCATCTGGACACAATCCTGTGCCATGTGCTCTGGGATGCCCCTTCCTGAGCAGGGAGGTTGGACAAGACGCCCCACTGCGGTCCCTTCAGCCCGCCCCATGCCGTGACTCTGCGATCTGTGTCTTTCACGCATAAACCCTTAACACATCCCTACAGCTGGAGGCTTCTCACCCTTAGGGAACGCCAGGCTGTTTCCCCCGCCAAGCGCCGGGGCCGCCATGGCTGCCGAGCCCTGAGGGAGCGGGGCTGGGGCCGCGCCATCTTGTCGGGGGCGGGGGAAGCGCCCGTCCCGCCCCGTGCTCTGCCTGCCGGGGCCGTCCGGCCCCGCCGCACTCGCCGCGGAGACCGAGGGGAGCGGAGCTGCAGCCCCCAGCGCCATTGCCGCCCTTAGCCCGCCATGGCAGGTGAGCCTGTCTTCCCCCTCCGGCTGCCGCCCTGAGGGAGCAGCCCTGAGGGAGCGCTTCCCCGCCGCGTTCTCCGCTCAGCGTTCTCCCCGCCGCGCTCTCCCCTCAGTGCTTTCCGCCCCTCAGCCTCCCGCCCGCTGTCACCTCTATGCCGGCCCCGCATCCCCGCACAGCCGCGGCTCGCCCCTGGCTGCGGCGGGCCGGAGGGTCGCGGCTCCCCGCAGCCTCCACCATGTTCGCCGGCCGCGGTTCACCTTGGCCGCGCGGCTCCCGCGCCGTCCGCACCTCTGCGCTCTTCCTCTCCCTTTTATTTCGCGTTTGCGGGTTAAATAAACCCTTCCCTGTGCTCCGCGCCGGCGGTTTCTGCCTCGGCATCGTCTCCAGGGGATGGGGAAGGGGCGCGGGGGATGCCCGGAGTGGCACCTGCGGCGGGGTCACCTGCCCGGCCACGGGCATCCATCCCCGGGGTGGGGTCTTCGCTCTGTGCCGCTGAGGATTTTTTTTTTTTTTTT
>VWZV01007768.1:20439-74878 GCA_013397155.1 Irena cyanogastra
TCCTCCTTTAATCTGAGACAAAATGGGTGGCAGAGCCGTAAGCTTGCAGATGGGATGGAGAAATGCAGGTTAATTCTCCCTTGGTCCTGAAGGGGTGGCCTCGCTCTTCCCTGATCCCGTTCTCGTGATATGCTTTAAAGCTTTTTTTTCTCCCCGTTTAAAAATTATTTATTTGCATTTTTACTTTTCAGTACACATCGAGGCAGTAAATATTTCAATTTTCTGGTTATGACTTGCAAGCCCCGTTCGATATCGCGAGTGGTTTTCTTTTGTTTTAAGGTACATTTCGGGTAGAAAGAAGTGATGTAGGTAGTGCAGAAAAATGCCTGAACAAAGCTTGTTGCAAACCTATTAGGTTTCCTAGAATCAGGACTAACCCCTATCATACATTCCTGTTATTATTGGCTTTTGCCTTTTTTTTCCATAAAAGCTGGGGAATGAGGCAGAGGCTTCACAGTTTTATTCCCATCCCTTCATTTTGGAGCCGTCGTTGTCATTTTGTAGGCAGGGACGAGCAGCCCTTGAGGCCATTTGGGGCTCTCCTGGCCAGGTGAGTGCGGGCTGGGCTGACCCCAAAGGCAGCAGCAGAGCCGGTGGAAGATTCTGGCAGGGAAGGAAAATCCCCTGAGGTGTTTAAGACAAGGTAAAGACCTGGCCTGTTAATTTTTTCCACCTTGTCATTTCCCACACGCAACTGACTCTTGTTGCGAGTTCAGTGCCAGGTAAATGCCAGGCTCCCTGTTGCTGATGAGCTTTAATTTTGAATAAAAACACCAAATGCACTGCATTCATAGGGAGCTTAATGTGTCTGTGTGTCCTCACTGCAGGGTAGTACTGCCAGGCTTGAGCAGGCTTTAAATTGCCCAGTTTAAGCTTAAAGAAAGAGCTGTTTTGGGTAGTGTTTTTCCTGGCAGGTGGAGTTTGATGCAGGCTGTAAAACGAAGTGGAGAAGCAGAACAAACGCTGAGTGATGAGCTGCTGATGGGCTGCACAGTGCCAGAGCCAGGCTTAACTGCACACCTTTGTCTGCCAGGTGATTTCAATGTAGATAAAGGATTATTGCAACAAGTAGCTCAGGTTAGCAAACTGGAAAATAATCTTGAGATGTGTGGAACAATTGGATTAGCTGATGAGCTCTTGCACCCCTACTTCTAGCTCCCAGCCATGATCCAGATATCTTGAAATTAGAGCAGTGTTAACATGGAGTTGCACCGATACAAATTCAACCTTGGGTTTACAAGGAGGTTAAACAAGCCCTGAGATTTTTATCATGGATTTGAACAAGCCTCTGGTTTAGTCAAGATGGGAAGAGGACCTGAAAATGTCTTGTCAGAGCCCTGGGGACAAGAGGAGGTCACGCTGGGCTTCTCAGGGGTGGGTTGTGCTCCTGCTGTGGCTTAACAGGCTGAGCTCAAATGGTTTAAGATCCATCCCAGCGTGGCACTGAGCTGTAAGCCCTGCCCTGAGCCAGGCTTAGCTTTGCTGAGCTCTCCCGAAGCACACGGCTCTCAGCAGATGGAAGGAGCAGGATGGGAATCAGGCTCGCAGAGCCCGGGCCTGTTGCTTCTTCAGCATTTTCAGCATGGAAACAAATCCAAGGATTTGGAGGAAAATCAGTTTCTCAGCCGGTGGCAGGGTTTGGGCTGCAGGTGGATGGATGGATGGGTGTTTCCTTGGGAGACAGCAGCAGTTCTGGCAGCTCCCTCAGCCCCTGGCAGTGTCCCCTGGGCGCTCAGTCGGGGGTGAGCCCACAGAAGCCTCGTGTTTCTATGGCAGCCAGATCTGCTCCGAGAATCTTTGTGCTCTTTGCCCTCCCAGGCACACCTGCCCAGCCCAGGCAGAGCTGAGTGTGCCTCCCTACATCCATACTGGGTCGTCTGTGGGTGTATTTAAACCTTGCTGATATGAGAATTTCTGTCTCGAGGTCGTCTAACAGGGAGTTGAATTCCAGTGGAGAAATAGAAATCATTTCTTTGTTGGTGCTATTTGGTTGGAGATTTCTTTAGGAGAAGCTTGAGATAATGGCAGCGTTGGATGATTGTTTTTTTTCCTAACAGAAAACTTTGACTGTGGTTTTCCCCCACACTCGTTTGGAACAACCTGTAAAAAAACTCTGCATTTGTATACAGCTCCTATTTCAAATGTTTTTCAAATTAAACCCAGTTTTTTCTCTGTGATTCTGTCAGTATTTTTGGGAGTTTATTTCTAACTGGTGTAGCCAAATCTGCCAACTTCCTCAGCATGATGGAGGGGCTGTGACGTGGCTTTGTTGGGTTGTGGAAGTTGATTGCAGACCATTGACAGGAAAATGGTTGAAACTGCCGGCATTGTCCGTATGGATTCCTCCAGAAGTGGCTGCTGAGCTGCTCTCGGGACGGGTCTGAACTGCAGCGACTGAACCTGAGGGCGGGGGAAGGCAGCTGGCACCCCCTGGGAGCTGTTCCACCACCAGCCGGTGTCTTTTGGAAGGTGACAAAATCCTGGAATGGATTGGCTGGTAAGGGACCTCAAAGCCCACCCAGTGGCACGGGCAGGGACGCTTTCCACTGTCCCAGGGTGCTCCAAGGCCAATCCAGGCTGGCCTTGGACCCTTCCAGGGATCCAGGGGCAGCCACAGCTGCTCTGGGCACCCTGTGCAGGGCCTCATCCCCCTCCCAGGGAAGGATTTCTTCCTGGGAAGATCTTGTTCTGCTGTAGCTGCTCCTGTCAATGTCTTTGTGTGAACCACGTATGAAATCTCATGCCCCAGGAGTTTCTGTAGGGCCATTTCTTCAATGGATTTATTTTGCTTTCAAACACTTCTTTATGTGTTTATCCTTACAGGAGAAAATGCAGATGGCTGCACACAACCCTTCTACTTCCATTGGAGCTGATGGTTTATATGTTGCTGGAAAATCTATTTATATCTAGTGTTATTTATGAAGCCTCAGTGGTCATGACATGGCCTGACAACAGTTACCATGGGGGTTATTTTACTTAAAAGCTGCAGGAAGACAATATTGACAGTCAGGATGAGTAAGAGACGAGCGTCCTGATGTAGTGAAGGCAGGAGTAAAACAAATCATTACAAATGAAGGTTCTTGCTGTGTTCTCCAGCCTTCCCAGGGGTGAAGTGTGTTCAGACACGGCCAGCTTCGTGGGGAGCACGAAATATTTGTGTCACTGCTTGGGAGCGCATTTGCTTTATGGGCAAATGTTTTTACTTGTTACGAGCTGTCTCGGGACAGGCTTGCTTTGATGGCAGGAAAGAAATCTGATGATATTTGGCTGTTTTCAGGTTGTGTGAGGGAAATGTTTGCTGTCTGGATGTTTTTCTATTGGAGATGAATGTACACGGGGATTTCTTGCCATGGTAATTTGGCCTGGAAAGGAGCAGAGCTACTTCCTTGGAAAGGCGGTTGCAGTGTTGAGACATCGCTGGCATCAGTGGGGAGAGAGGAGGAGGAGGAGAAGGAGGGAGACCTGGACTCGTAGCTCGCATTTCATCCCTTCCTCGCATTCTTCTCGGCCGTTTCTGTTGCCAAACGTTGGGAATGTGTTTTGGGAACATCGGGAACCAGATGGGACCAGAGGGACCCGGAGCCCGGTTTGGGTTTTGTGGTCCCCGGTGTTGTCACCAGCGCCGTCACTAGTGAGTCACCCTGGGAGCTGTGGCTCTGCCGTGGCCCCGGGGCAGGGCTGGGCTTTGAGAGCTCCAGGTTGGTTTTGGGAACGATAAATTGGCCACGAGGCTGAGCCCAGGGAGTCCCAAAATTTTGAGTGTCTCCCTCCTGGGCTCTGGAGTGGGTTCAAATGCTCCGTGTTCCCGTCCCGCAGCTCCGTTTGGTTGCTGAGGAATGGCTGGGCTCGAGGTGAGGGTAAAAGGAGTATTGTAATGAGTTTATAATTAGAAATTCAATGATCTGGATCTCACTGTGTCTCAGTTCTCAGGCCGGAAGATGCAACTGCTGGTTAAGGAGGAGACAGGGAATGCACTTACCATCCAAGTGTCTGCCCTTACTTCATTTTAATACTGCTTTTAAATAGCAGCTTCAAGCAAAAATAAACTTCATCCTATTTTGCTGAAAGGGATTTCCAGAGTTCCTTCTCAACACATTCAGGCAACCAGAATATTTTATTAGTCCCCCAAAACCTAGGTTACTAAGCAGTAATAAATCGATGTGTTTTTCTGAGAGCGTCCCAGGCACCTTGGGGGGATGGCATGGCTGGGTTTTAGCTGCGTGTTTTGGGGACTGATACATCTCTGTCCTCTGAACCAGGAATGTTTTGATCTTGGACTTGCGTCAGCAAAGTGCCTGAGAAAACAAGCTTTGTCTGATAGTTGTATTTTTAGGAGCAGAGGAGTCCAGTTGTTGGGATGAAGGAGCTGAGCTGTCCCACAGTACCTGGGAGTATCTGAACTTCCCAAGCTCTGTGTGCTCTGAAAACAACAACTGACCTGGTTTCTGTGTGTTTGGGTTAAACCAGCCTGTGCCCTTCCTGATAAAACGGACTCTTTGAATTTGTCACCCAATTTATGCTCGCTGCAGAGTAAAACTGCTTGAAGAATGGGCCTCAAATGAGTAAGATGGTGAAGGGGGATTGACTCACCATTTGTTGGTTTTGAATGTTTGGAAACATGAGTCACCAAACTGATTCTGAATTTGATTTTGAATGGCTCCATGTCCCCCAGTTTGTTGTCTGAATTTATATTTAAATCAAACCGTTGCACAGCTCGTGCCATTCCAGCAGTTGGCTGAAGCATTTTGGGAATGCAGGGTAGTGGGAAAGAAAGTGAAAAGCAGTTTCAGAGGGGGCTCTGAAATGCACTGACATTCCTGGGCATTAACCTCGGGTGTGAGCCTAGAGCAGTTTGGGCTCTCAATGGAGCGACACATTTTAATTGGCTTTACTCCTGTTCTGCGTGGCCCTGAAATGGCAGCCCAGGGCAATAATGTCGATTTTAGTGGTTTGCTGGCTGCTACCCACTTGTGAGATTGTAAAAGTTAACAGAACAAAGTGCAGCTTTAATAGGAAGGCGCCTTAAACACTAATGCACTTGGCAGTGTTTATGTGCTGGGGTGCTTAATGGGAATTTATCCCAGGCTCCCAGCCCTCTGGAAATCGCGGGGATCTGCTGCTGGCGATGGCAAGGAAATGCTGGAAGCCTTTGACTACCAAGCCCAGCTTTGCTGAGCTTTGTGAGCACCCTTTTCCTAGCCCAGAAGCCACCACCTGCCGGGCTCCCTGTTCTTCTGACCTTACTCCTGTCACCACTTACCAGGAGTGCCTTGAGTTTCAGCCCGAAGCTCAGCTCAGGTGCTGCTGTGTTGTGCTTTTCAGGGGAATTGTGTGAAAATGCTCTTAGCAGCGGTCAAGGTCACGGAGAGGATCCCCTGAATCGGGCTCGTGACTCCATGTCGTGACTTTCACTTTTTGTTTAGGAGCTTGGGAGGGAAATAAAATGCTGCGCTGCAAAGTTAGCAGCCTTTTCTTTTGTGTGCCGGTAGAAATGAAGCTGTCTCTGAGCTAATAGCACTTAGTGGACTCTGCTGGGGGAAAGTTTGAATTCTTACGGAGTCTTTGGGTCCCTGTGACAGGAAAAAACGAATTTTGCTCTGTTTATTACTTGTCCTTTGTGTGGAGAATCCTGTATCCAGACCCTCACCATAGCCAAGCAAAGGAAACATCCTTGTTTTTGCAGCACCAGCTCTTCACAGGTTACAGCAGGTTTTTTCCCTTATCTTTTTCATTTTGTGCAGAATTAATTGTTTCTGAAAGGTAACTAAGTCTTCCTGATGCAAGCAGCATTTGCTTGGTCATATTTTAGCAGGTTGGAATTTTTGATAAAAGCTGACAGATCATGGTTTCCTGATGAGCACTTTGTTGTGTTAAGACCAAACCTAAGGGGTAATTTGGATTGAGACTGAAATTGGAGCTGCAGGTCTCTGTTCATAGGCTCAGAGTGCAGGAAATAATTGCTGTATTCTCACACTGTTCCGTGTCCTTTCATTTCTGGGAACCATAACAATTACCAGTAATTTGCTGATATTGGATGTATTTGCATGGGTGCCATTTAATTTTGTGTGTGGAATTTTGGGAGGTTGTGCTGAGCAGAGTCATTATGACCAATATAATTTCACAGGGCTCTGGTCTGGTTTATTCAGCCTGTTGGACACTTGTTATTTGTAATTATTTCAGCTCACTGATAGATGCTTTTAAAGCTCAAGCAAACAAAACAAAAAAAGAGGATGGGTGTGGGAGAGGATTTGGGGTTTTTTTAATACCCGAGTGTGGAGGTTTGTTGTAGACCTGTCAGATGTTTTCCTTGTCCATCTGTCCTGTTGGCAAATAGCAGGAAAGGCAGAGGATGGAAGGCTGAGCTCCTTTGGAGTCGTGATCCTCCTGGTGAAAACATGATCTGAAAACCCCTCCTGCAGCCAGGGAAGAGCTGCTGGTCCTGTAAACATCCCCTGCTAATGAGCTGCTCTGCTTTGGAGGGGATCAAACACAGCTAATGCTTTTCATGGAGATGCCTAATCAGGCACAATAGAACCGAGCAAAGCTGTCAATTAAACCTTCACTTCAATTGCTCGCTATAAATGAGCCTGAAGCCACAGCGCTGAGCTCCCTTCCTTGGCTCTTGGGCTTCGGTAAAGATTTTGTGATCAGTGGTAGCCCAGTTTTGGAGCTCACTTAGGTACACTCCATCTGCATTGGTCTTTTCTCCTAATTATTCAAAGGGCAAAATGTGTGCTGAAGTGCTGTTCCTTCAAATAGCAGCAGCTAAGAAGTCTTGCATTTATCTGATGCCAATTAAGTAAGAATAATTGAGATTATTTTGTTAAAAGTGGTGCTGAAACGCATCTGCCAAAGAGCCCTGAAGATGAAGCAGCCATTAAGGCACAATATTAAACCCACAGTATCTTGGTTTACTGGCAGAAATCACAAAGAGGTTTACTAAAGGTAAACTAGAGGTTTGTCTTACTAGATTTTGCCAAATACCTTTTTTTCAAAATCTCCCAAAACCAAGAAGTTTTCCTTCAATAACCTATAGTTGGCATAAATATTATTGTAAGTAGTCTGAACTCTGAAGATATTGCAATTCTCTGTGATTTTCCTGAGCAGCCAGTTGGGTGTTAAACTGGCTGTTCCATTTCTGTGCCTTCACTTGGAGAAGCCACTTCACTCTCTTTACCAGTTCTGTTGCTCGCAGGGATATTTAATGCATTAATATCTATTTAATGCATTTTTAATTACCTGCTCACACAGGCAGGAAAATCTTCAAAGCCGCTGCACTAAGTGACATCCCCCATCTCAGCCTGGTGACGTGCTGTGTGGCACAGGGGCGAGGTGACAGCTGGCTCCTGTCCCCTCCTGCTGCCCCGTGGATTCAGGGGGCGCAGGGACCAATAAATCCACATTTCTGAGGAGGTCGGTACAGGAGCTGGGCAGGAGCTGCTCTCACCTGAGCCTGCCTGAAGCAGGAGCAGGGGAGTCACCCAGCAAGCCTGGCTGAGCACAGAAACACTGCCAGGCTCGTTGTGAAATTAATAAATTAGTAATTGCTTGGCTTAACGTGTGGGAATCAAACCCAGGGCTGCTTGCAGTTGTTCAGTGTGTGGGCAGGGGAGTAAGGAGTGCTGGTTTGGCTTAAATATCATTAATGGCAATAATGATTTAATTTTTCCCCGGTGGCTGTGGGAAACCGAGCTGTGCTCGGTGACCAAAGCTCCTGGGGCAAACAGCTGGGCACCAGTTACTGGTGGGAATATCAGCATCTATTATTGCTAATAGAGTGAATAATGGCATCTCTTCTTGCTCTGTGACCCCAGGAGATGCTCTGCCTGTGTCCTGCCTTGTGCCAGCTCCAGCAGGAGCTTGGAGCTCCTCCTGCTGCTTTGGCCTTGGCTTCAGGTCAGCACCTCCAAACCCCGGCGTGGGGTTGGAGCAGCCGTCCAAGATGGCACTCCTGGCAATCCTGGAGCCAGAGGATCCTGTCCTGGGAGCCCAGCAGAGATTGCTGAGAGTCACCCCTCAGCCTCGGGAGCCTTGAATGTTTCCTCTCTAAGTGTTGTGAATTCCCTCACTATTCCCAGGAAAGATCCTGAAGTAATCTCGAAGGAGCGAAAGGTCACTGAGCGAGAAGGGCATAACTCTCCCAGCTGGATAATTAAAAAGAAAATTAAAAAGTGTGCTAAGTTGAGATTGACTTGTGGCCATGCTTTGAAGATTAAAAGGACTTTTTTTCATTTCGGATGCAGGAGGTTGGGATTGGTGGGAGGAGGAGTTGTGGCTGCCGGAGGAGTTGGGCTGCGAATTACTGAGCTGTGAACAAGATCCCAGGATCACTGGCCACAACGATGGGTATCTGCTCTTTCCCCCCTCACTTATTAAAGCATTTAGTCTTGCTGGAGTTTTCAGCCTGGCTGTTCACTTTGTAATGCAGGGCGATTTTTAGGCATCAAAGCAAATGACATATTGAATGAAAAAGTAAAGAAATTCTTTTGCATAGAAGTGGTTTTGCCTTTGGAAGATTAAAATAACAGCAGCTTCGGCTGAAGGATGGGACTTTCCATGTTCATTGCACAGCCTGCTGGATTTTTCTGTACAGGAGTTTAGCTTGCCCTTTTGAAAACTATTAGCAGTCACAGAAATAGGCAGAGAAAGCTAAAATACGGGTGCGCAAACTAACCGTGTGTCGGATTTGGCCCTGTTCCCCTGGGCATGGGACGGGAGGGAGCTCAAAGCCCGTCCAGAGCCACCCCCTGCCGGGCAGGGACATCTGCCACTGCCCCCGGGTGCTCCAAGCTCTGGCCTCGGGCCCGTCCAGGGTGGGGATTCCGGGAACACAGCAAGGTAACGCTGTGTTGAGGGTAATCTGGGAATACACTGAGGTAATGACCAGGTGCGGTTCACTCCCTCTCACCCTGCTCTGTTGCCCAGGCTTTGCTTCTGCCTTTCCTTCGATGACAAAGGATTTGAGGTTTTGCCTGTAATTACAGGAATACCTGGGGCTCCAGGAAAGGAGTCTGACTTCTTTTATGAACAAGGTGAATACAATAGCAGGTCCCAAAAAGCACATATCTTCTCCAGTAATTTTGGAAGTGCTTTGATCTGTGCCTATGGAGTGCAGGGCTTTGGCTTCACTATTCTTCTGTTGTTCTTTCTTGACAATGATTCCTTATTTCTTGCCCAGAAACCAGCCACAGGTATTTTAAAGGCACTTCCATCTTGTAATTACCTTTTTACACAGAATTCTGCGTCTTTGATGTACATCTCAGATCCTGGGTTCTTCTTACAAGTATTTAAAAATATGCCATGTCAGGAAAAGTTCTAATAAACACCTCAATAACACAGGCTGTAGATGAATTAGGGATTTAAGAACAGAAGTTGACCACAAAGCGTTGCATTGTCCAGCTGGAAATGTGGGATTCTTTGGCCATGGATTGCCCCAAGGTGTCCTTTCTCTGGGAGAGAGGTGTTTGTGGGTTCAGCCAGGTACAAGGGGCACACTCTCAGTAGGAGCCAGGGCTGAGCATCCTGAATTACCTGGGAATTACCTCCCTGAATTACCTGGGAAGCTTTCAGAGCAGTTCCAGTAATTCTTGGTGTCACTTTGAGTCAGCACTGGGGAAGAGCAGTAGATGTTTTCATATTACAGCAGGTCTTCTGGTAAGTGCTTTTTCAGTTCATAACTCAATGAATTTATACACATCACTGTAAGATCAGACTTAGCAGCTGAGTCTTTCTGTCGTTCCCAGTTGTGGGTGGAAGTGGGTCTATTTATTGTGCTTGTGTGTGCTGCTATTTTCTGGGTTTGCTGTACTATGTTCACTGTGTTCTGGAGGATGTTCATGGCAGGCTGCTGATTAAATAAGCTGATGTAAAAGATCACATATTTGCCGTGGCTTTGGGAGGAAGAATCCTTAAATTAGGAGGTGGCTGCAGAAATGTAGTGAGGGGGCTCATTGGGCTGTCAGAAGAGAGGCCTCCTCCAGCTCACCCTGCACAAGAAACAGGATGTTCCTGCAGGGAAGCTGTGCCTCTCCCCGAACACTGCTGCCTGCATCACTCTTCCTTTTGGGTGTTTTTCATGTTCTTACTGAGGGTTCAAAGGACAGATTTGGTTAGCAGGTGTTTGCAGCACCTGGGTGGCATTATTGTCATTTTGGTGGTGGGACATAACCGTGGTGGCACCCCTGTGCAGGGGGAATAGGGGACTCAGAGAAGGATTTTGTCCTGCCTGAATGCTGCAAACTGCAGAGAATAAATCCTCAGAATAAATATTACAACTTGGAACACTGTCAGTAGTTAACCAACGTATGTCCAAGAGCAAACAGAATTTGGCTGGGGCACTCGGAAGTGTTGGTCCATCTCAGACTGAACACTGAGTGTCTGAGAAGAAGGCAGAAAATTGGATTTTCTCCTAACAATCAAAGTGAACTCTTACTAGGAGTAACATTTCCATGCAGTAGAAATGCTTCCACTAGTTTGCATTTCAGATATTAAGAAGGTAATAAAAGTGATGAGTAGCTGTGTTGGACCAGGCTGAAGAGAGCAAGATAAATCCTCTGCTGTGATTCCCCTCCCACAGTAACGTGCAGTCCCACACAGCTCTCACCTGTTCATCCCCACCTGGCTTCCACACCAGTTTGGAACTTGAGGCTGCACTGTGAAATATTCCAGTGCTTGAGAGAGTGGAGTTATATTTTGAATTAGCATTCTCCTGGAGTGACAGTGATTCCAGTCCCTGCTCACTGCAGGGAATTGTAACCCAACAACCCACGCTTGAACTGTCCCGACGTCAGTCCTGGCAGCTGGGATTGAGGTGGAGGTACCCAGATTAGCAGGTGGCTTGCTTGGATTGAGTGTAAATGCAGAGTTCTCAGAAATTAATTGTTCAAATGTTGAAATTCTCCACTCACTGATGATGAATTTTGGAGCGATTAGTTTTAATTGCAAGGTAAATAGACAAGTCTTTGATTGCATACTGAAGAATTTTAATTGCATTGAACTCAGTTATACTTTGAACTGTGATGTTCAGGGCAAGAAGTATTTGAGTCTCTATTAAAAAAAAATAGTTGGATTAAACAGCAGTTGGACATTGGAGTAAAAAAGCAAATGGCTTACTTGTTTCAAAACCTAAAGTTTTGCTTTTGCTGTTGATAACTCAGTCCTGTAGCTCCCTGTGAGCACATATCAAACACCTTGAATCTAAAACAATTTCCAGCACTTTTTTTCCTTAAAGTGTTACAGATCAGTGATCTTCAGCCAGTCTGAGTATAGCAGTTGGTATTTTGTGGTCTTAAGGTTTGGTGATGTTTGTGTTAAGGGCTCTGAGATTTCTTTACGTTGAAATTAAGATATTTGTGTTTGTGAAAACATGTGGCAGTCAGAAGGAAGGAGGAAAGGATCTAATAATTGGAAAAGGAGCAAACAGAGGGGGGAACTTTTCAACATCTCTTTGCAGTGGGGATTAAAGACTGGCACATCTGTGGGTTTGTGAGCACACACTGCACGAAGGAATCAGTGGAGATCCTTGGATCTCTTCCATGGATCTGAGCGAGGGATGAATGAGGAGCATTGCATGGGACAGGCAGCAGCTCTCAATTAACTGAGCCCCGCTCAGCGAGCCCTGCTCAGGCCTTGGCTCTGATGTGGGACCAAGCACACGCCGAGCCCGGAGCAGCAGGCGGGGAATTCCGGCTTGTGCGAGGCTGCCGGGGAGCTGGATGGACTTGGGGGGCTGGATTGAACCATGGAGCTGGGAGGCTGGATGGAACCGGGGGGCTGGATGGACCTGGGCAGCTCGATGGACTTAGGGGGCTGGATGGAACCATGGAGCTGGGAGGCTGGATGGACCTGGGCAGCTCGATGGACTTGGGGTCTGGATGGAACCATGGAGCTGGGGAGCTGGATGGAGCTGGGGGGCTGGATGGAGCTGGAGGGTCTTGCTGGAGCTTGGGGATCTGAATGGAACCGTGGAGCTCCGGGGGCTGGATGATGGAGCAGGGGAACTGGATGGATCCAAGGGGGCTGGACAGCACTGGCAGCCTGTCCCTGCCTCCACACACTGGGATGCAAAAAGGGCATTTCAGGTACAGTGAGCTCATCTTGGTGCCCTCAAGCTGCACGCTTTTGGCCTGTTCTGGGTTGGGTGCAGGGGGTGGGGTTGCTGCCGGTAAATCCAGGCAGAAGCTGCTCCCTGGGTGCTGCTTTGTGGTGACCTGTTCTGGTTATGGCTTCAGTGTCAGTTGCAGGGTGATGGTGTCTCCTTAGTCCTTTGGAAAGGGAAATGGGGATGAGTAACTCGGTGGCAGCCTGAGGCAAGGCTGTGATATGGCCAATGACGAAGTGACCTTAAAGAGTGTAAGGACAGCCTTAGGCAGGGCTGTGCTCCCACAGAAGGGGAGTGGGGCAAGGAGATCCATGGGAAGCAATTTTAGAGTCCTAGAATTGTTTCAGTTGGAAAAGACCTTTAAGATCAAGTCCAACCATTAACCCAGCACTGCTACATCCACCACTAAACCTTGCCCTGAATGCCACGTCTCCATGGCTCTTATACACCTTCAGAGACGGGCACTCACTCACTTCCCTGGGCCCCGTTCCAGTGCTTGGCAACCCTTTATTTATTTCTTGTTGGTTTTGTTGTTTCAAGTCTTTCACTTCTTCTCCTGCATCCCTTTCCATCTCACTTTGCCCTGTGCCCATCATTGTTACTCAGCGTTTTCCACTGGGGAAGTGGAGGAGCCCAGCAGAGTCCTGGTGTGTTTCAGTTCCCGGTGAGGTTGTGGATCACTGACCCTTGCTTTAGGAAAGAGCTCTGAGATCTGGCACCTCCCGAAAATTTGTGCAGTTGCTGATAAAAACATTTCCGTGCAAGTTGCACGAGGGAGGCTCATGGAAAAACACTCGGAGAAAATCCTGTCCCGATTCCAGCAGCTGCTGTAAATATTTGTGTCGGTTGTGTGTGGGGCTCTGGCTGGGTGTTCTCCCCTCGGAGCTGCAGTTTGGGGCCGAGCTGAAGCTCCCGGGGCCAGGCTGCTTTGCGTAAACCCGGTGGAGGCGTGGAGTAACGGGGGAGTAAGCGGGGAGTAACCAGGTGCTGCCTGCTGCCCTTGTGTAACCGTGGGCTGGGAGCAGTTACACAATGGGTAAGTCTAAAAAGAGTATAAAAGTGCTCCTGGGGGGTGGATGTCTGCATCCTCCGGGCTGCTGCTGCTGCTGCTGCTGTGGGAGCTGCCTCCGAGAGCTCGGTGCAGGTTTGCCGTGGGATTCACAGCCCGGCGGGGATGGGTGCAAAAATCCAACGGATTTGATGTCAGCATTATGAAATAAGAAACGTAAAAACTTGGATTTATGGGTGTTAATAACTTACTTTCTGAATCCTAAAGATTTAAGGGCTTAATTTCTCGTTTTAAAATTGCTATCACTGTAAAAAGAGATATTTACTATTTCAAAAGTTTTACTATTTACTGTTTTACTATTTGCTATTTGCTCTTTTCTGTTTATCCGTAAACTTTGCTTTCCTTTTAATCTTGAAAATGGGAAAAATGTGTATGATATTTATGCAGTAAAAGAGATTTTAAGAGAGCTTGAGCACAAAGGTGCAGCATCTTGGTTAGTTTCTGAAAGTTTATTAATTCCAAATCCCAGTAAGTTATGCTAAATGGAAGTGTTTATTTCCAGACAAGCCGACTAGATAACTCAGGGTAAAACTTCCCAAGTGTGGGATCGGTTGCTGGGTTTGTATTGATTACTGGGCTCAAGCTATTCCCTTTCCAAAGGAGCCACAGGGATGCCTCAGCTCTTGGGAAAGAGCTTCACGTCCAGAGCTGAAAAATTGGCACATTACCTCGATTTACTTAGTAAATGGAATTTTTCCTAGATGAGTCTCTAACTCCACCTTTGTTTTAACGTGATTAAAGTCTTGGAAAGAAGGGAGCTTTTATCGAAGTGCCAAGTCCAAGTACAAAGCAGGCTGAGAAAGGACCCAGTGTGAGCTCAGGTTGCTTTGAGGGCCGTGAAGGAGCTTAACAAACTGAGTATGAATATCCACAAGAACGGGGAGGTATCGGAATGCCTGAATTATTAATTCTCCCAGGGAGACCGTAGGGACTCCATAGCATTATAAATGAAATTACCATGTGGCATACACCGTGCGAGCTGTGCTGAGCTGTGGGCACACTGTGAGGGAGCAGAGACAGGGTCGAATTTTTATTTACCCCGAGTCTGGAGAGCTCTGCAGGTGTCCCTTCCCAGCAGTGTCTGCCTGCAGGTAGCGAGCTGTAAATTGTCATCTCCCACCTTCTGCTTGCACTTCCTTGGAATTTCATCTCACAGCTTTCCCATCCCTGTCCACTGGTGAGGGCTCCCGGGAGGGTGGGAGATGCTCTGCACAGAATTTGGGCAGAACTGCTGCGTTTTGGGACAGGAAAATGGGAGTAAGGGGGTGAGAGATGAGTGGGAGCTGCTTGGCCAGCAGTTCTGATCTAACACCCTGTGGGGTCACTGATGCTGGAAACACTCAGATTTCAGCTGCTCCAGATCAGAATCCCAGCCTAACTAAGCTCTCAGTTAATAACCTGACTAACCAAACTTGCAGTTTTTGAAAGCTGTGAGATCCTTTGTTGAACATCTCATTCAGTGGATTTAAGTCCCCTTCTCAACGAGCTCATTCACACAGGAAGTTAATGAGATTTAGCTAATGTGCTTTAAATACACGGAAGGTTTGAGCTCGGCATAACTTTCCTGCTTAGCTTTGTGTAGACTTGCCCTAATAGCGTTGGTCAGTTATTAAAGCACCGTTCTGGATGGCAGTCAAAATACCAACTACTTAAAAATTCATTAGTGACTCCAAAGAAAGAATATGTTTGTGCTTTGAAGGGCTGCTTCGAAGCTAAGAGAGAAACTTCTTGAAGTGCCCATCAGCTCTTTTTAAAACCTAAATTGAGTTGTTTAGAACTCAAATGTTAGGAAGTTTGGGTATTTAGCAGCACTTTATTTGTCTCTGCTGCAGGTGAAGACGAACTGTGTGGTGTTAGGTTAGATTTGGAGTCTGCTTTTCTCGTTGTGGATGTGGTTCAGTGGAGGAGGGAAATCTGGAGCATTTAGGATGTGGTGGCATTTCAGTGCAGCTTCAGTTGATGGCAAGGAACTGGAGAGGCTGCTGCTAAAGAGAAATCCTGAATTTCCTGGGACCAAACTCCCTGAGGAAAAACTCGCTCTGAGACTAGAGCAGGAGGGTGGTTTTTACAAGTAGCAGAAGAAAATTAAGTGTGGGTTCTGGGCACCTTCTTCACGTTTGTGAGGTGGTGAAAAAGCCCTGGAAGGCAGAAGAAATGCCTTTGAGGCACTCTCTGCCTGTGTGGACAGTGGGTGGGAGCTCACAGGTGCCGTATCCAGGCACAGATCTGGGCTGGACCAGCGTGAAGCAATTGTGCTTGTGGTTGTGGTTCTGCAGCCAGGACTTGGATTGCATCCTTAAGTACTTACTGGGCTTTTTTAACCCGGGTGACGAGATATTTGTGGAATGTTTTTAACTGGGGAGAACCTTTTCCCTAGGAAAACATCCAGCACCCTTTGGACACCTCTGAGTAGCAAAGTTCTCTTTTGAAGAGAGCTTTTTGGTGCTCTTTTGGCGGCTTGTAATTTGGTCCTCATATTTGAAAACCCCTTGGTAGTGTGCTGTTTGATTTCTAACAGGTTCTCAGAAACAAGTCACTCTAATGTTTATTTATTTGAGCTGTGAAATAGGTGTGGACAGCTGCGCAGGCTGGAGAGGGAAAAGGAGAACCGTGTTCTGAGGTTCTTCTGGTATTAAAACCAGCAGAAAAGTGAGAACACGGATAAATCCAGTGCCTGGAGCTGATGCTGAGCTAATGTAAATATGAGATTTGGGATTTTAATACCTTCATGACAGGAAATCAGTACAGAAGTTTACTAAGGGTGTAGCTGGAGCCAGTGGCGATCTGGAGAAAGCTGCTGTTCCATAATGACCTGGGAATGGCCTTGCTCTGGTGTGGGATCGTGTGTCCGGGCAGGCAGAGCTGTGCTCCGGGGGCAGACCGTGTCTAACGGAGCCTCCCCGGCGTTCCTGCATTGTCTGCGCCGCTGGAGCAGTTGGGCGAGGGCTTCTGGGCAAGGAATTCCTTCCACAGCTCCCTGAGCTCCGGGCATCGCTCCTGGCCCTTCTGCAGCTCCCCGGGTACTCGGTGCCAAGCCCAGCCTGTGTCCGCCCGTCCCTTCCCGGTGTCCGCCCGTCCCTTCCCCGTGTCCACCTGTCCCCTCTCCGTGTCTGTCTGTCCCTTCTCTGTGTCCCCTCTCCGTGTCCACCTGTCCCCTCTCCGTGTCTGTCTGTCCCTTCTCTGTGTCCCCTCTCCGTGTCTGTCCGTCGCTTCTCTGTGTCCCTTCCCTGTGTCTGCCTGTCCCTTCTCGGTGTCTACCCGTCCCTTCCCCGTGTCTGTCCCTCCCCTCTCCGTGTCCCCCCTTTGGAACCCTGCTTGGCCCGTGGCACCTCTGTCTCCCAGAGTTTGTTTTCTCTCTGATTTGTCCTGCAGAGCAGGATCAGCTGCTTGGCCCAAATGTGCTTTTTTTACCCCAAACCAAGTAAATCCGGTGTGTTTGTTGCTGGCTTCAACTCTTCACAGCTGTGACCCTGCAGGAACTGAAATTTTGCTTTAGTCTTAGGCTCTGGTGCGTCCTTCCCACAGGGAGCTCCCCAGCCTTAAACCTGAGCAAGGGGGGTTAAAGCTCGTTTTATCTTCTGCTCAGACCTGGTACAAGGAACAAGAAATTAGTAGGGAATCAAAGTCCCTTTCCACATCTCTGTTGCATGTCTGCTGCCAAAAATACAATGTCAGACCTAGAGGATGCCTTGATGGTGTTAAACACATCATGTGCCCCAGTTTCAGAGGTGCCAAACACATGGAAGTGCCAGGGAGGTGCTGAAATTCCAGAGGCACCTCAGGTGGGACAGCTTCTGGCTGAGCATCATCCTGCATGCAGGAGAAAGTTGGTCTGTTCACATGAGCCTGACAGCTAATTAAAATAATAAATTGATGATGGTAATTAAGCATTGACCTTAATTTGATTCTAATCTCCTTAGTGGGTGCAACAGCCAGAGGTTTTTTGGCTTTTCAGCCATGTGTGACAGCCAGAAAGGTCCTGCCACCGCTCCTTCCTCAGGGGGTGTGACATGGGACAAACCCAGGCGTGGGCTGTCCATCCCCAGCTGCTGTTGTCACCACACTTGTTGTGCTTCCTGTAGGAATATCTCCCTTGTGCAGCAGGGAAGGGCCACCAAATTCAGGCCAGTCCCTGCTTTTCCACAGTGTGGGGAGGAGAGGCCCATAGGGACTGACTGGGGAGCAGGGCAGGGATTGGCTGAAGACACAGGGAAAGTCTGAAGTATTCTGGTTGTCATGGGGTGGTGGGCTCAGCTCAGCTGGGAGAAATTTAGGATCCAGTTGGAATTCAGCCTTTGTGGTTTTAGAAGGTTTTTGGTTTGAGTTTGGCAAATAAGGGAATACACAGGGCTGCTGGAGATCCTTTCACATTGGAAAAACTGCAGTTTTCAGGGCTGGCAGTCATGGGGGAGCCTGAGCTTCCTCCAGAGGGTTGATCTCTAGGTCTGCTCTTTGCAAATGAGCTTTACAAAAGCATTGCCATGTCCTGAGCATGACCATGCCCAGTCCTGGTGCTGCCAGGCCAACAGCACCTGGCAAAGCATTGACTCCTCTAAGAGGAGTTTAAAAAAACCTCAGACCAACCCAAATTAAGAGAAGAGCCCCAAGAACTTGCCAATTGCCAGGAATGCCACAGCCTGGCGGCCAGGTGGGCTTTGTTTTCCCCAGTCTGCTTTGCCAGGCTCTGGATTCAAATATTGATGTTGAAGTCCTTCAGCACTGTGGGGAGGAATGGCCATCGCAGCAGATCTGAGCTGGGGAATATTTTTGGTGTGCTTCAGCCAAAAACCATACACAGTGCTTTTAGAGGAAACAGGGCCTGCAGGGGAGGTGTCTGTGTTCCATTGCTGCTCCTCTGAGGGTTCATGGCCAGCTCTCCCTCCCCTGGCAATAAGCTCTCTGTGTCTAGCTGCACTTTCTGTCCTGCCCGGGTTAACCCTTGGATCTAGTTAAGAGATGAGCTTTGGAAGGATTTTTTACTGACTCACAGGCAGTGGAAGCTTTTTGGGTGGCACAGGGGCAGATTTTCCTGTAGGAAAAGCTTTGTGCTCCAGTGGATGTTTTTATTTGTGGTGGAGGTTCCAGAACAGAGACTTGCAGGAAGAAAAATAATTTAAACACAGCCTTGCATGGTAGATCTCCATATCTCTGATGGGTTTTATCTTTTTTTCCATGAGCTTTGAAACACATCCTGATTTCTTTAAATGCAACAGCAGTGACCTTTGCCAAAGGGAAGGTGTGGTGGGTGGTCCTGGCAGCGTGAGAAGGTGATTTTGTGTCAGACCAGACCCTGCCCTCCTCTCCTGCTGGCTCCGAGGCTGGAGGAACATTTTGCTGGAGAAAAGGCAGATGTCGGAGGTGCAGAGTGGCCTCTCCCTGGCCAGGAGGCTTTTCCTCCTGAACTTGCACCTGGGCTCTCCCCTGCCCTTTGTGTAAATCCTAATCTTATCTCCAGCACTGTAAAGCCCTGGCAGCCCTGGGCCTTCTGTGTTAAGCCCAGGTGGTAATCACATGTGTGCACTGCAGGTAAGTGGTGTGGAAAGTGAGTCCTGACAGAAATTTCACTTCCAGCCTTTCCATTGGACCCCAGCCTGCAGAGCATGGGTTTTACTGAGTGCACCTGCCCCTTGCTGGATGGGTTTTATATCTTTTTTCAGTTCTGGATTTGCTCTGGAGGGCTGTAAAAATGCCTGACTCATGTGGTGGAACATGGGGGCTGATAAGGAGTGATCTCTCCCAGATAGCTTTAGGCAGCAGCAGAGTTTGTCTGCTTCTCTTTGACACTCCTGATTGCAGAATCAAAGCATTCCAGAAACCTCTGATGATCATCTGTGCCATTAAGTGCCGTTTTAATTGCTGGGTAGAAGCAAGAAGAGCTGGGAAATTCCTTCTCCTGTTTTTTCTTGGACCAACCCCTGGTGACACAAACCCCTCCCTCTCTTTAGGACAGGCAGCAATGAGGGGTTTTTTTTGCCTGTGAATTAGGAGTTGCCTGTTTGGGAATTGTTATTCCAGCTCTGGTGTGTCAGTTCTCAGCCATCCATCGGTCCAAGGCAGGCTGTGCTGCTGTCCTGCTGGAATTCCCAGGAGTGCTCAGGCCTGGAGAGGACGGCAGCCCTGCTGGTGTGCCATGCCAGCAGAGCAGGGTGACAGAGCCTTGTCCCTTCTCTCTGGAGGTGCTGCTTAATGCCAGAGCACCCAGAGCAGATGCTGTGACTGGCAGCTTCCCTGGCTCCAGATTTAGTCCCTGGCTCAGGGAGGTGTTTGTCCTGCTGCCCTTTCCCTTCCCAGTCCCAGAGGATGAAGCTGCCAGACCAAGCCTCGCCCGTCTCCAGCTCTGATTTTCTTGGAGGATAAAATACGTCTGCAGTGACAGGAGAAGGGAGATTCTTTTCTCTTTGTTCTTGTGTGCTAGGAGAATTAAAACAAACCTCATTGCTCTACAGTGAAAGCAGACAAAAAACCCTCCAAAAATCCCAGCCCAAACCCCCCAGTGCCCCCAAACCTTTAACCTGTCTCCTCTCTGCCCTGAGCTGCTCTTTGAAGAGGAGCTCTGTGGTTTTTGTGAAAATGGGAATGACAGGTTTTTTCCAGAGCAAGACAGTGAGTATTCAAACCAGTCTTCTCCTTTAGTCTTCAAGTGAGAAAGAATTATGCTACCTTAACATTTACTCTCATAAACAAATCTTAACTCTGGTTTGCAGGCGCTGCCTTCCATGCCATCTTGATTTAATGAATGCTTCAAGGGATCTTGGTGCCCAAGTTGTCTTTTTTGTGTAACTTTCCAGCAGATCCCTACATTGCTTTGAAAGATTTAATATTTCTTTCACCCCAAGGAACCAGAATTTTCCAGCAAATGGGCAATTAACAGCTATTAAGAGGTTCTAAAATATTAGTATTCATATGTTAGTACAGTCCTGAATTGCCCTCAGCAGAAGAGTCTTTCTCAAGTTCAGTTATTATTGCAATTACAGTAGACAGGAGCTGTTGGCACTTCCTGAGCAGCATCTGGAAGGGAGACTTCAGGAAAAACCCAGGTTCTGCTTCTTTTTTTCCAAGCCAAACCTGTGCTTGTGAGTGTCCATGAGCTGGGTTTGCACCTCAGGGTTCAGCTGAGCCCATCATTAACTTGCTTTTGAAGTAACACCAGTGTGAGTGGGTTCTGCTGCTTGGATGGATGTAGAGAATTCCACTTTTTGTGGCTTTCAAGAGGCCATTTTTCAGGTTCTGTCCTGTGCTTTCACCTGTTCGTGACCCAGTTTCACCTGCAGGTATTGGCAGCTGCATTCTCTGTTTAAAGGTCAGTAACCACAGGTTGCAAAACTTGGATTTTCTGTGCTGTCCTGTGGGGAGTTTAGGTTCAAATATGTTAATTCTTGTTCTTTTATCTTAGAAGTGGAAAATCTGGGATGACAGTGGGCTGGCTGGTCTGATTTAAGGAGCAAATGTGGGAAAACTGTCCTGTAGTGACCCACTAAGGGCTCTGATCATTCCTATTCCTGTGCCAAAACAGAAGTGAAACTCATTAAAGCACAGAGTTTGTCCTCAGACAGTTCCTTCAGCATCCTTGGGCAGGTTACTTGCAATGTTCCTCGTACAGCTGAGAATTTGGGGATAATTTTGGGTTGGGATGTCCAGCAGAAAGGGCTGTTAGTGTCTGGAACAGGCTCACTGAAGGGCAAGTGTGCCTCACTGTCCATCCAGTCTGAGCTTTTTATTTCAAACTAAGTTTGTTTCAAAGAAAGGGTTCGGTAATAGACAGGTAACCCCGCAGCAACTCTGCAAATTTACCCTTCTTGGAGAAGCCCAAGTCTCCTTTATGGTTCTGCACTGCTCTGTGCCCGGAGTTTATTCCCAGAAAAGTTCTGTGGGAATGGCTGGGAGATGGGAACAAACCTAAGGTTTCAATGTACTACTAATGACTGAAAAACACAGGGGAAGAATGAGAGAATAATCAGAGTATTCCCAGTATGAGAGAATTTCAAATACCTTGACTGATAATTACCAGGGAGGAATGATGAGAGCTGGTGAGTCACGAGCACCAAAGGGAGCCCAGGCTGTGGGGCTCATGCTTTTGCACATCTATTTTAGAGAGTAAAAAATACCAAATTCTTCCTTCCTGTTAGAGTCCTAGGTGCTCAGTTTTAGACTTTCTGTGCTGACAGACTCTGACCCCCAGGAGAACACTGCATTTGACCTGAAGCTGTGGAGAAAACCTCCAAAATTGATTGATAGCACTGGGATTACAGGTGTGTAGTTTGATTGGAAGCGTGTAATATCACAGAGTGGAAAACTTAGAGTTTAGAGTTTTAGAATATAGTAATATATAGAGAGCAAGATGGAGGTTTTAGGGTGGAGGCTGCTCCTTCTTCATAAGTTTGGGTGGTGTTTTGTAATTGGGCAGAAAAGTCTGCATTGCAGACTTTGAGTGATTAGTTACTGGGTTAAAAGTAAAAATAATTTAAGTGTCATTTCTTAATTGAATAGTTTAGCCTTAAAAGCCCTTGCATAGAAAGGTAGTTAACCATTTTGTAACTCGTTAGTAGAATGCTGTAGAACTCACAAGGTGTAATGTAGATAAATAATAAACAACTGAGTCTGAACATGAACTGTCCTCTCAAGTGCCTTCAATCCCAGCCTTAACAGAAGTAAAGAAAAGAAGCCAAGAACCAACACACAGTGGTGCCCTGTGTGAGGAATGAACTCACAACCTCCAGATTATAAGCCAGACTTATTTCCCTCTGAAAAACTCAATTTTTCCTTTCCCTCCTAGGAGCCATTGATGCGAACAACGCGCTGGTGTCCCAGCTGGATTACTGAGTTCCTGTGTGACCCCTGGAGCTGCTGCTGTTGGAATAAGGAGCTGCCCTGAGCTCTTGGTCTGTCCCAGAGGCACCTCCTGGGTGCTGCATGCAAGTCCTGGACGTGCTGGAAACGATGGGGATCGGCAAGAACACCACGTCCAAGTCGGTGGAGGCAGGAGGCTCCGCGGAGGGCAAATACGAGGATGAGTCCAAGCACCCCGGCTTCTTCACCCTACCCGTGAGTGATGCAGCCCTGCAGCAGGGAGTGATGCTCCATTCTGTTCTACAGACCCTTCATTTCCACCAGCAGGCAGTGACAAAGCTCTGCTCCCCTGAATATTTGTGTATGAGCACAGCCCTGCTGTGTGTGGTCATTCTGTGTTCCCAGGACACACAGCACCCCGTGGTCAGAGCCCTGAGCTGTCCTCCTGCTCTTGGAACCCAAAATACAAGAGATGCTCCAGTTCTGTTCTACAAACCCTTCATTTCCACCAGCAGGCAGTGACAAAGCTCTGAATATTTTTGTACAAACACAGCCAGCCCAGTGTGTGGTCATTCCCTGTTCCCAGGACATGCAGAACCCCATGGTCAGAGCACTGAGCTGTCCTCCTGCTCTTGGAACCCAAAATACAAGAAACTCTCAAAATCTAGAGTTTTTTAAAGTTAAACTTAACAGATGTCAAGTACCAAGGGAGAAAGCTGGGTGGCACACGAGGTGTGATGGCAGAGGAGATGTTCCTTGGACAAGACTTGCTGTATTTCCCTTTCTGTTCTGTTTTTCAGGTGGTGATAAACGGCGGAGCCACGGCCAGCGGCGATCAGGACACAGAGGACACGGAGCTGATGGCCATCTACACCACAGAGAATGGCATAGCAGAGAAGGTACAGAAGGGTGGGTGGGCCTTCCCAGCTGGCTGGCAGCTCACTCTTGCTCTCTCAGCTCCTGCTTTACCCCCAGCAGCCTCCCCTGGCTGGGAGCTTTCCTGTCTCAGAGCTGCTGACTTGCAGATCCACATGGCCCCAGGCAGTTCTGCCCTCATGACTCCTGGTCACACACTCTGCTTGCAGCACTTGGGGCATGACTCAGGAAGTGGTGGAAGCAGTTCATGCCCTTGGTTGGAATTTTTCCGGTTTTTTTCTCCATTCCTTCATTCCCCAGGTCTGTTCAGTGATAATCCTGTAAGCTGGGATGGTGTGGAGCTGAGCTTCTGTTTAAAATAAGGATGAGGATTGTGGTAAATCTGAAAAAACGTTCATCAAAACTGGCTTTGTAGTAAAGCCTTGTCTCTGAAAAGCCTCAACCTGACCCAGGTTTTTCAAATGTCCTGATTGAAACGAGAGCAAAACTCCTGGTTCCAAGCAGGAGCATCATGATGCTCTTCTCTATGAGTCTGTGGTTTCTCTTGGGGCAAGGATGACACCAAGGGATGCAGTCAGTGTTTTCACTCCTGAATTTCAGATCTAGAACAACCCCTGAGCAGCCAGAGCTCTGTCAGTGCTGGGTTCAGAGCAGCCTGGGCCTGGTGCACTCCCAGCTCAGTCTGCCCGGGTGTCTCACTCACATCCCCCCAGCATCACACTCATGTTTAATGGACAGGTTTTTGTTACCTGTGAGAGTCTTTGATGGCTGATTTTTGCAGCATGCTGGGGCTGGAGTGGAGAGGCACAATCTGATAAATCTTGAGCAAAAGGTGTTTGGGTGGAATTGTGCAATGAGATAAGCCATCTCTAGACACCAAAGTGTTCCTGGGCTTCCCAAACATGTGCTTTCCTCCCTCCCAGCTGATCCATGGGTTCAGAACTGTGGATGATGGAGAATAATTCACCTGAAAGAGAGACTGAGCTCTGGAATAACCAGATCTCCTTGAGTTCAAGCTGAGCTGTGGCTGCCCCTGGATCCCTGGGAGTGCCCAAGGCCAGGCTGGACTTGGGGCTTGGAGCACCTGGGACAGTGGAATTGTTGTTTTCATTGTTGTTTTCTCCAGAAATCCCAAAAAAGGCCCTCAACCCACAGCCTAATCCAAAATAAAACCCTCAGTCAGCTAAACCATGACCCTGTTCCTTCCCTCATGGCAGCAAAGCAGTTCACTGTCCTGGCTTCCTTTGTTATTTTAAATTTGTAGATATTGTTTAATGATAAATCCAAAACTATCCCACAGGACAGAAAATGAAAAACACAGTTCCTAAATGTGTGGGAATTGTTCAGCACATGAAAGGAATGTGTCCCTGCCCATGGCAGGGGTGGCACTGGGCCTTAAGGTCTTTGCAGCCCAGCCAGGGGAGGGTCAGGTTGGATTCAGGAGGAATTTTTCTGTGGAGAGTGTGGTCAGAGTTTGGGAGGGGCAGTGATGGAGTCCCCATCCCCAGAGGTGTTGAAGGAATGTGTGGCTGTGGTACTGGGGGATGTGGTTTGGTGGTGCCCGTGGTGATGCTGCCATGTTGGTGGCCAGAGCTGAGGATCTGAAAGGGCTTTTCCAACCTTAACCATTCCATCACTCAAATTCCTGGTTTTTTTCACATGGTTTCTTTCTTTTCTAGAGAATTGGGTCAGGAGAGAGTTTGTTCCTTTTCCAGTCAGTGAAAAGCTGTCACTGGTGCTGCAGCAGGGTCTGTACAGGATCCTGGGGAGAGCATTGCTCAAAGTACTTTGAAGACTTCTCTGAAATGAGAGTTTCTACATTTTGCTTTTCTGCTGCAGCACCCTCAGCCTTCCCACAGCACTGTGCTCACTTGCACTCCCTGGATGTGAGTGACCCCAGTGGATGTGAGTGACCCCCATGGATGTGAATGGTCCCAGTGGATGTGAGTGACCGCAGTGGATGTGGATAACCTGGAATTCCCAGTGCATTTGTTTTCCCAGCAGAAGGCTGAGGTGGGAGGGCAGTGCCAGGGCTCAGTTTGGCTCACTGACCTTGCAGGTGGCACCAAGTGGAGATGAGCTCAGCAGAAGCTGTGGCTATGTTGGGGTTTTTGGAGAAGTAGAGCCCTTTTGAGGCAGTTTTTGGGGTTTTTTGGAGAAGTAGAGCTTTTCTGAGGCAGTCACGAGTCTGGCAGAGCTCCCGGGCTCTCTCTGTGTGAGGCAGCTCCACATGGGCTCACTGTCTCTTGGGCTGGATTAGGGCAGAGCAGCTGTTGTGTAAGGTAATTTTTCAGCTACTCGGTCTGAAATTACAAAATCTGATACTTCCTCCTGCTTCTGTTGTTGTGCTGGGGCTTTGGAGCGTTGTGGGTTTGTTCTCAGGCATTTCCAAACCAGAGAGAAAGGATTCCACTTCTTTGTGACAGGGAAATGGTAGAGCTGGCCCTTGTTTTATGGAAAATCTGCAGGGGTGTTGATGTGTGAATGTCTGTGGTCACTTGTCCATGGGCACAGCTCTAAATTCCTGGGGGAATTGAAATTCCTGGAGGAATTCTGCTTGACTCACAGAAATTGGTTGGGGATTAATTTGGGTGTAATAATTAGCATTTTTCCTGACTGCCTAAGTGGCAGGAGAAGAAGAAAAATTAGAAAATCTCTGGCTAAAAGTGGTTAACCAAGATGAAATTGGGTAAGAGCAAAGCAGGGAAGCAATTATCATAATGAGGATTTATTTTTGCCAGTCATTTTAGTCTCTGATGCAAGGACAGAACTCCTCTTAGTTCCAATTCTTCCTTATTTTTTTCTTTTGTTTGCGTTTGTGGTTTTGGGGTTTGGTGGGATTTTTTAACACTCTTTGTCATGGTGAATCCATTTTTGGGCACCTTTTGGCTGCTGGATCAGTTCTGTCATAAATCAGCAATTATAAATAAATGAGCAGGGAATGTTCAGGGTTGGCTACAAATTCAGGAGCTGGATGTGAAAGGCTTTGAAATTGTCACAAACCAGCCTTGCTGAGCCAGCCTTGGAGTTGCAATTCACTTTATTCTGTGCAGCAATAACCTGCTGGTGTGCCTTGTTCCTGCAGAGCTCCCTGGCAGAGACCCTGGACAGCAGTGGCAGTTTGGATGCCCAGAGGACTGACATGATTTACACCATTGAAGATGTTCCTCCCTGGTACCTCTGCATCTTTCTGGGCTTACAGGTACATCCCAAACCAGAGGCAGTTTTTTCTTCTGTAGCTTTCCAAGCTCCTTGAGGGTTTTCTGTCCGATTCGTCGTGTTTGTGTGGGTGGGTTTTATCCTTCTCCACTCTCCCAGGTTTGAGGAAGGTGTTGGGAGGTTTCTTCTGAACCTGGTCACACTCAGATCATTGCTCTGAGAATTGATGGAGTTTTCAGCTGGTGCATTTGTGAGATTCACTTGAATATTTAGAGTTAGAAGCTGCTGTTGGTAAATGAGTGAGCAAAGGCTCAGAGGTGGCCTTCACAAGGGACATTGGGCACCTCTGGAGTTGAGGATGGGGAGAGAACATGACTTAGACCTGAGATATTGAATATTAAAGCTGCTGCTGCAGTTATTTCAGTCCTGAGAGCATCACCCTGCACCTGGCTTGCCTTGGGAGCAGCAGCAGGTGTTTCCTGCAGGGAGTGGAGCTGCAGTAGGCAGCAGAGCAGCTCCACTTCCACCTCCTTCCTTTCTCCAGTGGTAATAACGTCTGTCCCACAGGAGTGCTGAGTTTGGTAATCTCCAAACCTTGAGATCTCCCAACAAACACATTCCAGAGCATCTTTCTATTGCTGCCTTTTCCTCAAGGACAGGCAGTTCTGTGGGAATTCTGGTTTTACTTGTGCGTGGAGTATGGGGAAAATTTGTTGGTTTGTTTTGCTTTTGCTGAGCTTGGATTTAAGAAGAATTAAGGAGTCCTTTGGAGCTGCTCTGTGTGTGCTCCAGGTTCATTTGTGAGCCAGTATGAGTGGAGTTATTCCTGCCCTCAGCACAGTTACCTGGCTGCCTCCTCAGGAGAGAGAGCAGCTCTGGAGCTGTGTCAGGACCCTGTGGATCCCACAGAAACCACAAAAATCAGGAATGCCCCACATCGGGACCCCGAGCAGCGGGCTGAGGGAGACACTGAAAGCAGAGCTCAGGGCAGTGGGAGCTCTGCTGGCGTTCAGAGGCAGAGAGAAAAGCTGCTGATGGCCCAGAAATAAAAAAGCTGGTGATGAATTAATTAATTAATTATTTAATGAGTGAATCTGGATTACTGTGCTAGCTGCAGCACTGACCCCCCCTGTGCCCCCAGCACTACCTGACGTGTTTCAGCGGGACCATCGCCGTGCCCTTCCTGCTGGCCGATGCCATGTGCGTGGGCTTCGACCAGTGGGCCACCAGCCAGCTCATCGGGACCATCTTCTTCTGCGTGGGCATCACCACCCTGCTGCAGACCACCTTCGGCTGCAGGTGAGGCCTGGCCTCAGGAATTGGGCATTTCCCAGGATCCAGGAGTGGGGAGGATTTCCAGGAGAGAAACAAGGATCCAAGGGTGGGGAGGATTTCCAGGAGAGAAACAAGGATCCAGGGGTGGAGGGATTTCCAGGGGAGAAACAAGGATCCAGGAGTGGGGAGGATTTCCAGGAGAGGAACAAGGATCCAGGAGTGGGGAGAATTTCCAGGGGAGAAACAAGGATCCAGGAGTGGGGAGAATTTCCAGGGGAGAAACAAGGATCCAGGAGTGGGGAGGGATTTCTAGAGGAGAAACAGGGATCCAGGAGTGGGGAGGATTTCCAGGGGAGAAACAAGGATCCAGGAGTGGGGAGGATTTCCAGGGGAGAAACAAGGATCCAGGAGTGGGGAGGATTACCAGGGGAGAAACAAGGATACAGGAGTGGGGAGGGATTTCTAGAGGAGAAACAAGGATCCAGGAGTGGGGAGGATTTCCAGAGGAGAAACAAGGATCCAGGGGTGGAGGGATTTCCACAGGAGAAATAGGGATGCAGGAGTGGGGAGGATTCTCAGAGCAGAAACAAGGATCCAGGAGTGGGGAGGATTTCCAGGGGAGAAACAAGGATCCAGAAGTGGGGAGGATTTCCAGGGGAGAAACAAGGATCCAGGAGTGGGGAGGATTTCCAGGGGAGAAACAAGGATCCAGGAGTGGGGAGGATTTCCAGGGAAGAAACACAAAACTGACAGCAGTAGGTCCAGGGCAATTAGGGAGAGCTTTTGGAAAGCTGCTCCCCACAAAAAAGGTGGATCTGAAATAGCACAAGGCGTCCCAGGGGTGAGGAAATACAGCAAGGAAAGGAAAGCCAGCAAAACAGAGAAGGCAAAAGTGTTCCTGGAAAATGAAAAATTCATACACCTTGGTAAAGAGGAGCTAACTGTGGTTTTATTAATTTCTTGATGAAATTCTTGGCAATATTTAGGTGGCAAAGGTGTCTCAGGAGAGCATGGAAGGCTAACCTGTGGTGGATCAGCTTTACATCTAATATTTCCAGATATCCTAGGTTTTCCAGTGTACCCATTTGGGGAAAATAAACCTTCCCTCTAGTTTTTTGTCTTACTGGACTTAAAAGCTCACTCCTCAGTCTTGAAAAGTTCACTCTGATGACAAAACAGAGCAGAAACTGTTGAAAAGGCAAACTTTCTTTCTCCAATATATTTTCTTTTAGTAACGACTCCCCAGAGTCAATAATCTTATTTCCGGCCTGGTTGTGCTGTAACCATAAATCCTCATGTACCTTGTCTGGAAATTTGTCATATTTGGTTTAGTTTTTTTTCCTCCCCCCAAACTAATCTTGGCTTTTTATCACTTAACAGAGAGGGATTTGGGGCTCATTCAGAGAGAAAGGGCCCAAAATTACAGTGCCATCATTTTGAAATTCTCTGTTCTCTCTGTCTAATCCCACCCCATCCCTCCACCCTGCTGGGATTTTTCCCTTTTCAATGGCTTCCACTTGCACTGTACTTACATTTTGATATCCCTGACGGCCAAATCGTGTTTGGGTCTTAAAATAATTTGTATTCAAGGAGGGAATTTCCACACTTGGATGTTTTATAACTCTTGCCCATGTGATGGGGGCTTTATGTAAGGCTGGGAATGGGATACAGCAGCACAGGCCTCTCAATGAGATTTGCAAGTATTCATTGGCAAGTCTGTCAACTGCAAAGTATTTCAGCAAATAAAGGTTTCAAAAGGTCAAATTCCAGGGTTTAAGGGTCCTTAAAGATGGATTTAGCTCGATTACGAGGCGGAGCTGTGGTCAGTTGGGTACCCAGACTAGTTCTAGGAATTCCAGCTATTCTCTGGGTTCTGCAGTGAGCCCCAGCTCTGGCAGGGCTTCATTAGTGGGTAATTAGTGGCACTGAGACCATCAAGCACAGCTTTAATCCACGACAGGGTGGCAGTGCTGCTGCTGCTGTGCCCTGCCCTGGCTCAGCTTTCTCAGTCTGTGGGACATGGGAATGTAATGAGACATTTCCAGATGCCATTGACTGCAGAAAAACTCTTGTCTTCACCAGGGCCCTTGCCAAAGCGGAGCAGCTTGATGATTTAGACATGAAATTGAAATGATAGCCTACTCACGAGCTGTGGTGCTTTGAGCTTTTTGGTGCTTTAGCTGGCTGGCAGTGAGTGACTGCCTTAAAATCTGTAAGTGACATTCCAAACTGTAGCTGTCACTCGAGAAAGAGACAGATCTTGCTTGACTGATTTTGAACGATTTGTTAAAAAAATCTAAGAAGTTAAATTACTTTTTTTTGCCTGGCTTAGGGGGAAGAACCCCCACTATTTTGAGCCTTTTGGGAGCTCCCTCAATTACCTGTGTCATGTAGAAGTGGAGCAGGAGGTGCTGAGATGTGATTTTCCATCTGTGTGCTGGTGTTTAATGGATACAGAACAGCCCAAGCTGGCAGCAGTGACCTCAGCCCTGGAGAATGTGTTTGCAGTGTGTGTTTACCAAACCTCTCAGGGGGCTGTGTAGGTGGGATGGAGCAGTAGCAGCTTGTTCCAGGTATTGCAGACCTGCCATGGGCACCAGCTCTGCTTAATGAACCTGGCAGAATGGGCTGAATCATTCCCTGAGCCACCAGCCCTGACTTCCCAGAGGTAAAGCTGGGATTTCTGCACCAGGAGCTCCCAGTGGGAGTTCTGTCCAGTCAGCCATGCTTGGATGGCTCATGGAGTTCATCAAGTTGGAGTTTTAATGGGGTTAACAGCATTTGGTGGGTTTGAAATTGCCCATGGCCCAAACTGTGCTCCAGCTTCAGCCTGTGAACTTCACAACTACCACTAATTACAAGCCTCTGATTTGATTATTTCTGTGCTCACTGTACTCCATTTCCCCCCACACTTCTCCTCCTGTGAGCATTTTCTGATCTTTACCTGAACCGTTTCCTGCCCTCAATTCCTGAGCGATTCCCTGGGTCACACCTTGGGATCTCCTGTTACAGGAATCTCACGGCAGTGCATTCATGTCAATATTTGTAGAGGAGCTCAGAGTGAATCTGCAGTTAAGTAACATTGAGATATTTGTTATAAAGGTACAGAGAGTTCAATAAATTCACAGTTGATGCAGGTAGATCCTCTCTAGATCTTTAAATCTTTTGGGAAGTATAAACATCAATGCTAAGAATGTCATCTTGAAATTCTTGTGGTGTTTGTATTTATTGGTGGCAACCACTTGGAACATCTAATCTGCTCCCATCAAGCCAGCAGCTATTGACACATGCACTCCAAAATGAGTGTGCTGGGAGTCACGAGAGGGAAGGGATGGAGCCTGCAGGCTGCACCTCCAGAGAGCTGCTGGTCCCTGGGCTGCCATGGTGCAAGCTGCACCTTCAGCCCTCTGCTCCCCCAGCTCAGTGTCCACCCGTGTCCCTGTGCTGCTGAGTCACACCTGCCACCACTGCCTGGCCCCTGGAACCACCTGACTCATAACTCCAGACAGGTGCTGTCAGCTCTTTGCCTTGTGAAGTCTTTGTATTTCTCTGAATGGGTTTGGTTTTTTTTTGTGAGAAATCTCCCTATTTCCCAATTTTATAACTCAGCAAAGGGTGGTTTGAGTGCCCACCCACTGCAGTGACCCCACAGGATGTCACCATCTCTCCTCTCCCTTCCCACCAGGTTACCCCTGTTCCAAGCCAGTGCTTTTGCATTCTTAGCACCTGCCAGAGCAATTCTCTCTCTGGAGAAGTGGAAGTGCAATAACACAGGTAATTGTTGTTTATCCCTGTTCAGGTTTGAGTGACAAATGGCCCAGGTCACGTGGAGTGCAGCTGCCAGAGCTTCTGGTACAAGAACTGGGGGTAAAGAGCAGGGAATATGGAAAGCCTCTCCTGTTAAAATACTGTGCCACAGGAGAAGATTCCTAAAAATGTCCTTGTGGAGTTCTGTTTCTGGGGATTTTTTAAATATAAAAACGTTAACAGAAGAACTATAAACGTGGCATAAAGTAATTCTTCTGTTCCATTTACATACTTTAAATGTTCCTTCCCATAATGTTCCAAGTATTTGGAAACAGCGAGTCCAACTGAACCCTTTGAAGTTGTGAGTGGGAGGGAGTTTGAGCAATGTACAGAATCACCTCCAGACCAGGATTTTCCCCTGTTTAAGTCATACCTGACAGGTTTTGACAAGATTTGGATGTTCTTTTTCACCCTTTCTCTGCTGGTGTCGTCACCCTGGGAGGTTTGAACTTGAGAGGGAAGAGATTCTGGGTGGGATGGGAGAGTTTGCTTTAGACTGGACTGGAAGGTGGAAATGACTCTGTTCAGTGTGAGGTGGTTATTCAGTACCAAGGCTCTGGGCAGTGGGAAGCAGCAGCACAGGGAGCAATCAGGCTGCTCACTGCTGGCTGAAGCTTTTCCCAGGGCTCCTTTGGACTCTCTGATAATTGAATTTCTGTTTTTGTGTGTTTATACATCTCTGTTAACTCACATTCAAAATGTGATTAACACCCAGCTTGGTGAAGGAAACTGTCTGATGACCCTGGGTGGCAAAACCGTTTTCCCCACAAGCCCAGGTTGTCAAAAAGAGCTCTGCTGCATCTTCCTCCTGGAGCCTTTCACCTCCCAAAGCTGCCAGTTGGGGTTGTCCCCATGGGTCACCTCCTTCAGTGAGTGACCTCTGCTGGGGAGCAGCAAGCACTGGAGTTTGTGATTCCTGGGCTGCAGCTGAGTAATTCCCCATTGGGGTGAGGAGAGAATTCCTGACTGACCTTCCTGGCTGGAAATCAGAAAGTTTCCCACTTTGGAGCAGAGGGTGCAGTGAGGGGTTGGCTGCTGAGGAAGGTGACCTGGTGTCACTTCATTTGAGCAGAACTTGCTCTCTGTGTGAACTGGGCCCGTTTGTCAGACACAGAGTGAGGGGGGATGTGGTGTGTGTGGTGTGGTGGCAGAGTGGCTGGGCAATAAAAGAAACCCTTGTGCTTTTTCTTCCTGTTGCAAGATCTGACAGTGGCCAACGGAACAGCAGAGCTGCTGCACACGGAGCACATCTGGTACCCCCGGATCCGAGAGGTAATGTGGGACTTGCCTTTTGCTGTCACTCTCTCCAGCTCCAGTTAAGTTCCTCACTTACTCATCTGTGTGTTCTTGTCTTTAAGTTGGTAATTTCTTGTTTCACTGCAATCTCCATTTGAATATATATCCCTTTACTCATTTCATGGAAGTCTTCATCTTTTCCACCTGTTCACTGCTGGACAGCAAATACCAGGAGTTAGTTCCCACATCCCAAAAGATGTGCAGTGAAATGCTCGAGTGAGATGAAAACTCTTCTTGTAGCCTCGAGTTGTGCTTGCTGGCAGCAGTTCAGCTGCTGCCAGGCCCCTTGCCTGCTGTCCCTGTGCAGTGGGGCTGGCCCCTGGAAGGTGAATCTGCAGTTAGGAAATCTGCTTCCTTCCCGAGTGTCCTGAGTTGGAGACTCTTGTGATAAGAGGTCGATTCTCCCAAGAGACTTGTGCAATACCTGCAACTCCTTCTCCACTCACAGCACTGCAGCGTGCAGCTGTGGTGCCATGCAGGGCAGGCTGAGGGCTGTGCCACGCCAGGGTGGCAGGTAGAGTAGTCCAAATGAAGGCGTGTGTCATGGAATTGATCTCCCATCCCGTTGCTTTGGGCTGCCAACGTTTTCTTAATTAAAAACAACCCCTCTCTCTTCCCCATGTTCAAACCATAGCTACATCCTGCCAAGAGCCCTGCAGCCAAGAGGGCTGACAGTCTCCTGAGACCACAACGCTGCTCTAATCCAGCTTCTAAGGAGCACTTGTGACCAATGCAGCACACACTCTGCCCCTAGGAGCTAGGAGCATCACCTCGTGGCGCACCAACCCTTGCCGTTCGATCTGAGAGCTTAAAGGTTAGCCTGGACCCCAGGTCTCCTGTCTGACAGTGTGATGTGCTTTCCACACAGCTTCCAGACTGGCCCACTGGTCTGTTGTGTAATAGTTTTGTGGAGAAAACCATAAGTGTTATGCTTAAAGCGATAAGTCACTTAAACATAATGAGCTGTTTTATGACAAAAAAAAAAAAATTACTGAGTTCTTCTGTGTCACTGAATTCTTTTAACTGCAGTTTGTAATCCAGAGCAGAAAAACAAAGGGTTTGGCTTTGCCTGTCAGATGGGACTGAGCTGCCTCTCTGCCCTGTTGTGTGTTCAGATCCAAGGTGCCATCATCATGTCCTCGCTGATCGAGGTGGCCATTGGGCTGCTGGGGCTGCCTGGGGCCCTGCTGCGCTACATCGGGCCACTGACCATCACCCCCACCGTGGCCCTCATCGGCCTCTCGGGCTTCCAGGCTGCTGGGGAGAGAGCTGGCAAGCACTGGGGCATCGCCATGCTGTGAGTAGCCTGGGCCTCCTGCTGGGCAGGCGGGGTTTTGGGGTGCTGGGGAAAGCTCGGGTGCATCGGTCACAGCACCGTGAGGAACAGCCTGAGTCTGGGCCAGGGCAGCTGGAAACTTGGGATTGAGGACAGAGCAGCTCAGGGCAGTTCCCTGAAGCTTTTCCCTGGGAAGAAATCCTTCCCTGGGAAGGTGGGGAGGCCCCAGAGCAGCTGTTGCTGCCCCTGTGTCCCTGGAGGTGCCCAAGGCCAGGTTGGAGCACCCTGGGACAGTGAGAGGTGCCTGCCCATGGCTCCTTCGTGGAACTGGATGGGCTTTAAAGTTCCTTCCAACCCAAACCATTCCATGATAATGTGAAAGGACAGTGGCCAAAAATGAGGTGTGGAGAGCAGAATTCTGTAAAGCAGAGGTTGGTCTGGGAGCCATTGGCTGGGTGGAGTTCAGTGCTGTAGGAAGGATGATTTAAGAGAACACCAGAGAGATGAAATGCAGTGAACAGTTTGCATTTCTGGGCTGGCACTGCCTGTTTCCTCTCCTGCAGCAGCAGGTGAATCCCCCTGGTGGTGCTGGTCTCTCTGCCATTGGTACTGGTTTGCTTACCTGTGCTCAAGAGAAATTCATTTTTTGTGATGTCAGAGGGTACAAGTATTGCCATAAACACCACCAGAGGCTGAGCCACGAGCAGAGATTCCTGCCAGGGGACAAAGACTGTAAGAGGGAATTTCAGGGCCTGGGGGGTGTGTGCCATCAGCTGTAGGGGCCAGGGAAATGAGAGAAGGAAAAGGAGTAAGTGAGGAAAACGAGACAGAAGACAAAAGCTCCCTGTGTGGGTGAGCAGCCAAATGAGGCTGGAAACCCCATTTTGGGGAGAAAAGAGGCTGGAAACTGCATTTTGGGGAGAAAAGAGGCTGGAAACCCCATTTTGGGGAGAAAAGAGGCTGGAAATCCCATTTTGGGGAGAAAAGAGGCTGGAAATCCCATTTTGGGGAGAAAAGAGGCTGGAAACAGCATTTTGGGGAGAAAAGAGGCTGGAAACAGCATTTTGGGGAGAAAAGAGGATGGAAACTTATTTTGGGGAGAAAAGAGGCTGGAAACCCCATTCTAGGGAGAAAAGAGCAGCTGCTGGGTTCCATGTGCAGCACCCAGCTGTGCTGGCTCTGGGAGCAGGAGGAATGCCTTGATGAGATCAGATTGTGATCTCACTAATCTGTTTGCACAGTGCTTTGAACATGTAAAGTATTCTGTAAGTGCAGCTTATGATTAAAAGGGCTCTTTAATTCTCTTTTATCTTGGATGTTGGCATCATCAGTATTTTTGTGATTCTGTTGTATTAAGCAGCTGATCCAAAGGAAGGTTTTTATTTGTCTGTAAAACAAATTCTGTGCAAGTTGGGGCTAACGTTAAATGAATGGAGCAGATCTTTGAATTGGACATGGAAACGTGTAATTAAAGTTGACATTTCTGCAGATGGAAAAAAAATAAATCGATTCAGGAGTGGGATTTGAACATCACCCAGTCAGTAAAGTATTTCTGGTTTCTGCCATGCAGAAATGTGCACTGGGCTGTTGAAAACAACTCCACAGCTGTGGGGAGCTGCAGCTCTGTGGGATGTGGCTCCTGGAGTTGCCTCGGTCCTGATTTGTCCCTGGCCCTGCAGGATGAGCCGTGGCAGAGCTGGGGGCTCTGGGAGCTGCAGGTGCTTGCCCAGGATTCCCAATCTCCTGGCCTGGCTTGTTCCTTCATTCCAGCAGGCACTCTGCATTGCTATTTGTGAAAAGGGGAGTTACTCCTGCCTTGGGCTTTGCCTGTTTAGCCAGGTTTCCCTGGGGCACTCCAGGATTTGGTGCTGTTTCACAGCCCCTCTGCTGCTCAGCCAATAGAGAATTCATTGCAATAATTGAATATTACAATTTTTACAGCTCTGTGCTAAATAAAATGCAAATCTGCCTGTCCTCAGGGCTGGTGTGTGAGGGAGGGGAGCCCATGTTCCCATGGTGGATTTTGGGGGAGATTCTGCATGGGCAAGGTGTGACTTCTGCTTTTCTCCTGGACTGCTGGGGGCTGGAAATCTCCTTTTCTTGGAGACTGAGGGAGAGGAAAACTGGTTGGTGTCTGATCTGGGCCAGAAGAGAGGCTGAAAATCCTCTTTTTATTTCTCAAGTCAGCTGATAAAAACATAATCTCAGATTTCAGCAGAGCTTTGCTTCTTCAGACAGCTCCAGTCTTTGGGAGGCCCTTTCAGAGCAGAGCTGTGTTGAAAATGGAGAATTACTCATTCAGAATTGAGCAACGTGCCCTGGCTTCTGATTTTTCAGTGCAGTGGGGGCTTATTTCAGCTGTAAAATTAATTTTTAATGTTTAGAGGAGCTTGGCAGTTTCATTGTGGGGGGAAATGCATAATAATTGAGACATCTAATACTGATGAGCTGCACTTGCAGCAAGTCTTGGGGGCTGAGCTCCCTTCTGCTTCGTTTGCAGCTTTTAGTGAAAGATTCATATTTAAAAAATGGATTCTGAAGAACAGGAACTTTTCCTGGCAGAAATTTCCTCAAGTGCTTTGGAGTTTCATGCAAATTTTGAAATGAAAATTACTGTTCCCAGGCCTCCAGTTTTCCTGTTAATCCAGGTGCTGGCAGCAGGATTTGTGTTTTACAGAGCAGCCCTGGACCGCAGGTGGAGCTGGGGAGGGAAGAAGGGGCAGCACAGGAATTTTAACTGAAAATCTCCCTTCAGCCTGGGCCTGCTCCTGAGTCATTTGATCTGCTGAGTTTTGCAGCACTTTAGAATTCAAATTCTGTTCTGGCATTGGAGGAATGATAATTTTAATCACTTTGCTGCCCTGTCTTCTGCTTAAATTGAAAATCTGCATTTGTGTTCTGCATCGGAAGGGTCTGAAGATGTTTGTGCTAAAAAGAAATTATCATTTGTTGGTGCTAATGACATTTCTCTCTTGTCCCACCCTCCTCCTTTTGTCCTCAGGACTATTTTCCTAGTATTGTTGTTTTCCCAATATGCCAGAAATGTCAAATTTCCCTTGCCCATTTATAAGTCCAAGAAAGGATGGACAGCATACAGGCTGCAGCTCTTCAAGATGTTCCCTGTAAGTCATTGAACTTGTTCTTCCTTAGGCCTAAAAAAAAAAATCATTTCTGTTTCAGGGGTGGGATTTTTTTAATTGATTTTGATTTTTCTTAACAATGGAATACTCACAAAGGTGAGATAAAAGCTTCAATGGATTTGTTGGAAATGTTGATAGGTTAAGAAATGTTCATAGTGTTTTGTCTAACTTGTTGGACAATACCCTTTTTCTAACCCAAAAATCAAATAACTAAAAAACGTTTTAAAAACTTTTATTCCATTTTCAATCTCATGAAAAAAATCAAAAATATATAAATATTATAATTCATGCCATTACAATCGAAAACCAGCTATTTCTTAATTACAAAAGACTTAACCTGTCAACCTTTTACCGCACTATACTGTAAATACCTTAAAACCAATCATCTAAAACTACTCATAAATCCTACTGCAATGCATCTTTCAGCATTCTGTTTCTCCAGAACACCTAACCTTATTTACAAAGCCATCCTTTAAGACTTTTTCCTAACTCCATTTCTCTCTAACCATATCCATCCTATCCCATAACATTTCTAAATCAGCATTGTCTCTGGGTTTGTGCACAAACGCACGGAACGTAACCCTGTAAACCCTGAAAGCCCCCCACAAACCCCACAGCTCACTGCCCCCCATGTGCTGCTGTCCCCAGATCATCCTGGCCATCCTGGTGTCCTGGCTGCTGTGCTTCATCTTCACGGTGACCGACGTGTTCCCCCCGGACAGCTCCAAGTACGGCTTCTACGCGCGCACGGACGCGCGCCGCGGCGTGCTGCTGGTGGCCCCCTGGTTCAAGGTGCCCTACCCCTGTAAGTGGGCCTGCTCCCGGGGCCTGTGGGCCACTGCTGGCCTTCCAGGGCTCTGCTGGCTCTCTCTGTGGTTTATTCCATAGCCTTGGTTCCCCAGAGCCCAGCAGTGCCATTCCTTTTGCTCCAGAGCTCTGCTGGCTCTCTCTGTGGTTTATTCCATAACTCTGGTTCTTCAGAACCCAGCAGTGCCATTCCTCTTGCTCCAGGGCTCTGCTGGCTCTCTCTGTGGTAGCCCTGGTTCCTCAGAACCCAGCAGTGCCATTCCTTTTGCTCCAGAGCTCTGCTGGCTCTCTCTGTGGTTTATTCCATAGCCCTGGTTCCTCAGAACCCAGCAGTGCCATTCCTCCTGTTCTAGAGCTCTGCTGGCTCTCTCTGTGGTTTATGCCATAGCCCTGATTCCTCAGAACCCAGCAGTGCCATTGCTGGCCTTCCAGGGCTCTGCTGGCTCTCTCTGTGGTTTATTCCATAGCCCTGGTTCCCCAGAGCCCAGCAGTACCATTCCTCCTGTTCCAGAGCTCTGTGGCTCTCTCTGTGGTTTATTCCATAGCCTTGGTTCCTCCGAGCCCAGCAGTACCATTCCTCTTGCTCCAGGGCTCTGCTGGCTCTCTCTGTGGTAGCCCTGGTTCCTCAGAACCCAGCAGTGCCATTCCTCCTGTTCCAGGGCTCTGTGCTCTCTCTCTGGTGCACTTCATAACCTTTGGGTACTGGATGATCCACCCCGGCAGTGTCCCAGGCTGGACAGGGCTTGGAGCAGCCTGGGACGGTGGGAGAGGTCCCTTCCAATCCAAACCACTCTACAGTTCCAGCACACACCACTCTCATTACTCATGGTTTTTCCTTGTTTTCCTCTTCAGTTGGTACCTTAAGGTCTCACCCAAGGAAAGCTGAGGTTCTGGAGCTGCAGTTGCAGGATTTATCTGGGTGACTCTCCTGATAACCAGTGACTGCATCTCTGAGTGGAAATCCAAGGACTGGCTGATTTATCTGTCCTTGGCAATCCTGTTAATGTTAGACAGTGCCAAGGACAGGTTTTTATGGCTCTGCTGGACTCACTGACTCTCATTGTCTAAAGAACCACTTTTGTGGGGAGTTTCTCCCTGCTGGCTGCACTTCCCTGCCCCAAACACACCCATTCCTGAAGGAGCACAACTGTTCCTGGCACAGAAATGCCCCGACTTGCCAGGGCAGTGCTGGAATGGGCAAGTCAGAGAATGCCAGGCCCTGCTTATCAGAGGGCAATGGAATTATTTACAGGAGAGCAGCAAACTCTTCACACAAAGGTCTGGATGTATTTTTGTGTTGGCCACCTCTAAGTTTAAAGCTGTTAAAGGCTGGGTTTGTGGCGTGAGATTGCACAGCTGGTTCACCCTTCAGAAATTAACGGGGTAATTAGGGAGTAATATTCTTTTAAAATAGAATTACAGGAATTATCAGCTGTGCCACCACATTGTGATGAGGCAGCTTCGTTGTGGTTTTCCATATGCTTTGGTTTTTAAAAGAAACCACTTCTAAAGCAGCAGATGAAGAATAGAAGCTTTTGGGAAAGAAGGGGAGGAAAATTTCTCCACCCTGATCAGCCCATTGGTATTTGTGAGGTCCATTCACTCTGGTGTGACTGAAGATCCCTTTGTTGCAGGAGGCTCATCTATTTCAAAGAGATAAAGGCATCAAGGCAATTGCTGTGGAAAACCTGCCAGGCTTTTCTGTAGGCTTAAATTAATCTTATTTTCTCTACTACAAAAATTTGGAGCTGGGAGGTGTTTGTGCAGTGATCAGAGCTGGTTCTTGCCATCCTCTTTGGTCCACTAAACTTGTGACCAAAGTGAGCTTTTGGAGCAATAATAATACAGTGGCATTTGCCTCACTGGCCAGAATTGTTTTCTCACAAGCTGTAGCTCAAATTCCTGATTCCTGAACAGGAGGAATTTTTTTTAGTGTGGTTTTATTGTTCTCTGGAATTTTTCCAAGTGTGATCAAAGCAGTTGCTTTGGCGGTTTTTCCTTTGCTCCTTTCATCTCCTTGAACTTGCCAGACTCTGTTAGAGTGAAGAGAGTTTGTTGTTCCCATCAGAGATAAATAAACATTGCCCAGGGCAGTGCTGGGCACTGGGGAGGCCCCACCTCAGTCTCAGGGTCACTTCTGGCCCATCAGGACAAGGACATGGAGGGGCTGGAGCATGTCCAGGGCAGGGATCAGAGCTGGGGAAGGAGCTGGAGCCCCAGGAGGGGCTGGGGGAGCTGGGAAAGGGGCTCAGAGGGACAGAAGGGGGATCAGGGGGGAAAGGGGGATCAGGCAGAAAAGGGGGCTCGGGGGGAAAGGGGCACCAGGGGAGCCCTTCTGGCTCTGCACAACTCCCTGACAGGAGGGGACAGCCAGGTGGGATTTGGGATCTCATCCCAGGGAACAGGGACAGGAGGAGAGCGAACGGCCCCAGGCTGGGCCAGGGGAGGCTCAGGGCGGATATTGGGGATATTTCTTGCCCAGAAGGGCTGCCCAGCCCTGGGGCAGTGCTGGAGTCCCCATCCCTGCGGGGTTGAGCAGCAGTGTGGATGTCGTGGCACTTGGGGACGTGGTCAGCGGTGGCCTGGGCAGTGCTGGGGGTACAACTGGACTCCGTGATCCTAAAAGCCCTTCCCAACCCCAACCATGCCACGATCCCATGAGGTTCCTGTTGCTGGGGCAGCAGAGGTTTCAGCTGTGCTCTCTCCACAGTCCAGTGGGGGCTGCCCACCGTCTCAGCAGCCGGCGTCATCGGCATGCTGAGCGCCGTCGTGGCCAGCATCATCGAGTCCATCGGCGACTACTACGCCTGTGCCAGGCTCTCCTGTGCTCCTCCTCCTCCCATCCACGCCATCAACAGGTGTGTCCAGCCAGAAACCCCTCCAGTGCCTCAGCCTGCTCGGGTTTTTACTTTCCCCCCTCCCCGGGGTAAGACAGGGATGCACTCTAGGGTGAAATGTTGCAGTTCGGTCAAACTCCAGGGCCAAGGATGTGGAATCCAGGGTGGAACTGGCATCTTGGGTGGTTTTTTTACATTGGAATCCCAATCCTATTCCTAAGTTAACAGCACAATTTCCATAGGGATAGAACTCCAAACTGGTTCTGGAACTGGGGTTGTCAGCATCACCTGGAATGCAGTTTAGAAACAAGGAGCAGCTCTGAAGTTTTATTTGAATTTTTAATACAATTTCCTCAGTGTAAGAATGTGGGGATCTAAGGCTCAGGAAACAGAGCTCCAGTGTGTTTTCCAGGTGTGTTGGAGCTTGAAACACGAATTACAATAATTCCATGGTGGAGCAGATGCCCCTGTGGCATTCAGCCCTGCAACACTCCGCAGTGAATGTGTGCCTGTTCCAACCTGACCCTTGTGTTCTGTTTGGGATTTACAGGGGCATTTTCATCGAGGGCCTCTCCTGTGTTCTGGACGGAGTCTTTGGGACAGGGAATGGATCCACCTCCTCCAGCCCCAACATTGGGGTCCTGGGCATCACAAAGGTGAAGTGCTTTGTGCTCATAATCCTCCTCCAGGAGACCGTTCTGCTCCATTCCTGTGCACACAAACTTCCCAGGTCATTCTGGGTGCACCTGACTGTCTGTACCAGCTCTTGTCTGAGGGAAATACACTGTTGTACACCAGGGCCTCAAAAATCCTTTTATCCAGAGTAAAAGGCAGTTAGAATCCCCATAAAGCAGATGCTGCAGCATAAACTGTGTATTGGAAAACCCAGGCAACATTCCAGGGCTCTGGGGTGGTTTGAGCTGAGGCATAAACACTGTAAACTGTGCAGAAATTGCTGCTTTTTGGATGTCTTGGCTCT
Organism: Irena cyanogastra; assembly: GCA_013397155.1. Classification (NCBI taxonomy): domain Eukaryota; kingdom Metazoa; phylum Chordata; class Aves; order Passeriformes; family Irenidae; genus Irena; species Irena cyanogastra. Next base: position 61,848 of record VWZV01007768.1, read on the forward strand.
GAAAGCATCAGTAGGAAGTGACTTTTTCATGCCTCACTTACACCCAGTAAAATGCAGCGTGAGGTGCTTGGGCTTCATCTCCATCTGTACTGGGACATTGCACTGGCTCAGGGGCTGCAGTCGAGGTCATTTCAGAGTTCAATCTACCCTCAGTGTTTGGGTTTAAGGCTTAGGGGTTCACATTTCTCTGGTGATGTTGCTCAACAAAATGTGAGTGCTTGAGGAGCTTCTGTGTTCACATGTGGGGCTGGATCTGTGCCTGGATGAGCTGGGAGGCCTTGGGTGCAGGAGATCTGCCTGATATTGTTAATTTAACCTTGGTAAGAGCTAGCAGCAGCATTGCTAGGAGTGATTTACCTTGTAAATTGGGTGTTGAACGTGGGAGCCATAAATCCTTCGTGCAGGGATGGAAAATGTCTGTCCTCCACTTGCAATAACTCATCCCCTGGGCTGATCACATAAATATAAATGATGTGTTTGTCCTCAGCCCTTCCTTCTGCTGCACAAAGGGTGATTCTGCTGGGTTTGGGGTGTAATTCAACGCAAACAGCACCATCTGCTGTCTGCACCAGTCGCCATCCAGCTGCCCGTGGAAGCCTCCTAGGAGAGAAGTTCTGCTCAGAAAAACCCTTAAAGAAAGGTTGATTCTGTTCTGCTCCCTTCCTATTGTTACTTCCTGGGGGTTGAGATGAATGAACAGCACTTTTTTTTGTGAGCAGCCCACAGAAATGAGTGTGCATGTCTTGCTGGAGCAGTGGAAAGTTGAAGTGACAGCTGTGGCAGGGAGTGGAGCTGCCCAGAGTGGCACAGCTGGCTGGCTCTGCAACAGGCTGTGCTCTTGTTCCCCTGCCTGCACATTCATTCCCCAGAAAAACCCAGCAGTTTCTCAGCTTCAGATAGAATCTTAGCACAGAGGTGCTATGCTGTTGATTTGGGAGAGGAAATCTTCAGTGCTGCATCACCAGGGCATTTTCCTCCCTTGAAATTGGTGTGTAATTACACTTAGAGTTTAAATTCAGCTGGATGGAGGTGCTGCAAAGCCTCTGAGCCAGTGTGTGTTCTCCTTGATGGGTGCAAGATCAATTAACTCTGATTAGCTGGGGCTAAAGCAGCTCCTGCCATTATGGTGATGCTGAAATGGAGGCTTCAGGTACTCCAGAATAATCACTGTAAGGGTGTGTGCTGGGAATGAATGCAGAGCCTGAGCTGAATGCTGCCTGGGATCTTTCCAGGAGCTTTCCAGAGGAGCTTAATTTGTTTGGATTAATAAATGCCACTGCCATGCAGGTTTTCAAAGGATTTGCCTGTTTCTGGCAGGAAGGGAACTGTAGGGCAGGATCTCAGCAGCCCTGCAGAAATGAATATCTTAGTAAAGAGCAGAGGAAGGTGCCAGCTAAATTCTGCTGTAATTCCAGTTCCTGGTGTAGCAGAATTGTGTTTGTAGGGGAAGGAGCTCACCTGGAGCTCAGCAGTGAGCAGTGTGGGGGCAGGGAGGATTTCCCCTCCCCAGGCCTGTTGGATCTGTAGTTTCTCATCTCACTCATTTAGCTCAGTCACACATGATGAGCAAATGAATATTTCCTTTTGCTGCTTTGTACCAGGGGACCTGCAAAGGGCTTTTCTAGAAACCAGCTTAATGTGAAAGAGTTTTTGTTGTCCCTGTGGCAGTAGAAGAGTGTTAAAATACCAGATGTTCAGGTTTAGCCACCATCACAGAGAGCCACTGCCTGCTTGAATCTTGAGTGCTTAAAATAAAACTGGGAAGGAAGCACAGGCCCTTGGTTTCAGTGTTAGCACAGCCCTGATTTGCATTCAGCCCTGGTCTCTGAGGATGTCACAAAACCAGCTGCTAATCTAAGCCTAAAAATCCTGCACCTCCTTCCTAGGACCTGGGAGCTGTTTAATCTGTTCCCGTGTCCAAGGGCAGCAGCACACAGAATTTATTTCATATTTCCCATTTGCCAACTCTCCTCGGCGTGCTGTGCACTACATTTCCTGGTGACTGTGCCAGTTCCAGATGGTTTTAGGCCTGGCCTGGGGAAGCTGAGCTCGGCTGCAGAGCAGCTGTGGCTCAGCTGAGCCCTCTAGCACCGCAACGGAACGTGCGCGGGAGCCGGGAGCGAGCTGAGATTAAAACTGACCAACAGAACCAACCTCAGGTGTGAGGCTGGGCTGAGAGCAGGGCTCACCCCGTGTCCTGTCCTGTTTCCTGCAGGTTGGGAGCCGCAGGGTGATCCAGTATGGAGCAGCCTTCATGCTGCTGCTGGGCATGGTGGGCAAGTTCAGCGCGCTCTTCGCATCGCTGCCCGACCCCGTGCTCGGGGCTCTCTTCTGTACCCTCTTTGGTAAGGGGCCTTTTTCTTGGATGTTTCTAAGGAATATTTGATCAGAGGAAGCACTGTGCTCCTCCAGGCACGTTTTGGGTACTGGAAAAGATGAGTCCTTTCATGCAAAAGAATATTCAAAGAATATCCGAAACACAAAGCGGATGTTGCTGACTTGCTTTACATTTAGCTTAGCAGGAGGAAATCTCCAGAGCAAGGAGTAGCATTGCTTTCCTAGTAATCTGCTAAAATCTTTTCTTTCTGGTTGCAGTGGTCTGTGGTTTCATGGTGCACTAATTCTCAGGTTTGCTAGTTTCTAAAAACACAGACTAAAAGGAAGAAAGAAGGAAAAAAAGCAGTTGCTGTGCTATTAAGAAAGCTCCATGCACTTTTCCTGACAAACAATTTTAAATGTACTGGGGGGTATCCTTCAGGGGTATTTTGCTGGGTTTTTTTTGAAGAAAAGGGCTTATCTAGAAGCCGGTCTTTGTGTGTTTTGTGCTCAGGGATGATCACGGCCGTGGGTCTGTCCAACCTGCAGTTCATCGATCTGAATTCCTCTCGGAATCTCTTCGTGCTGGGATTTTCCATCTTCTTTGGGCTCGTCCTCCCCAGCTATCTCAAACAGAACCCCCTGGTCACAGGTATGTGCTCCTGCTCCTTCCCATCAACATCTCTACCTTGTGCTCACGTGGAAAACCCATCCAGGTACAGAGGGTCAGGAAGAGGAAACCCAGATTATGGAGAAAAACCCAAATTATGGGGAAAACCCAAATCATGCAGACAGGAAAGGCTGTGGGTCCAGACAAGCTCTGTGTGTGTTCAGAGGAGAATTCTTTGGGAGGCTGAGACCTGCAGGGAATGTTCCAGTGGGACACAGCTGAAGCTTTCCTGCTTTCTCTGGGTGCTTTGTAGCAGTGGAAGGAGGCAGTTACCAACTGGGCTGAAAGAATAAAAACGGTGAATGTGAGCTGTAAGTGAGGTTAAAAGATTAAGGGGAAAAACACCAAGGCAGAGTTTGGGATGTGGGGAATTGTTTGAGGGTTGAAACTTTTTTGTCACTCAGACATATTCTAAGTGTGAATTTTAATTTTAATGGGTTTGAGGAGCTTTGAGGAGTTCACTGGGAAGGTTTTCTCTTTTCATGTTCCCCTCAGCAGTGGTCATGCCAGTGTGTGTCACCAGAGATGGACTGAAAGGAAATATTTCACTGCTTTGGGCTTGTTTGGGGGTTTTTAAACAAAGTATTAACTGACTTTTCTTTCCACTATGCCTTCAGACCAGGATTTAAGGGCATATCTGTCCTGCTGTAAGTGGTTAGAAAAGCAGATCCTTCAAGCTTTATGTGCTTAATGCAGTGTTCTTCCATAACTGGGGCTGTGAGTCCTTGCCTCTTTAAAAAGTAAAGATTTATAAAAAGAATTATTTCTAAAAGATTTATAAAAAGAATTACTATTTTTATAAAAGAATTACATAAAAAATTTATTTTAAAAATTACTATATAAGAAGTTATGATTTTACAATCTGAACAACATTTCTCTTTTGCATTCCATGGTTTTCTGCTTAGCTCAGATTAGCTGTGCCTGCAGTAGGAACTGAAATGCTGTTTTGTGACATTTCTGTGAGCAGCTGGGAGTTCCTCAAGTTGCATTTTGGGGAACAACATCCCGTGGTGGGGGAAGGTTCTGCAGCAGCCCCCACGTGCCTTCCAGAGCCCTTTTTGGGCAAACCCTCTTTGAGCTCAGGAGCCCTTTCTGGGCAAACCCTCACTGGGCTCAGGAGCCCTTTTTGGGCAAACCCTCCCTGGGCTCAGAAGCCTTTTTTGGACAAGCCCTCTTTGAGCTCAGGAGCCCTTTCTGGGCAAACCCCTCTCTGAGCTCCTTTTTGGGCCAACCCTCCCTGGGCTCAGGAGCAGGTTTTCAGGGTATAAATCAGCAGGCCCTGGGTGATCAGGAGCCCAGCATTGTCCCTGTTGCTGCAGGCATTGCAGGCATTGACCAGGTGCTGAATGTGCTGCTCACCACGGCCATGTTCGTCGGGGGCTGCGTCGCCTTCGTCCTGGACAACACCATCCCAGGTGAGCTGAGTCTGCTTCCCCTGCAGGAGAAAAGCAGAATTCCCTGGAGAATAAAAGCAGAATTCCCTGGAGCAGAGCAGAATACCCTGGAGAATAAAGGCAGAATTCCCTGGAGAGAAGCAGAATTCCCTGGGGCAGAGCAGCATTCCCTGGAGAATAAAAGCAGAATTCCCTGGAGCAGAGCAGAATACCCTGGAGAATAAAGGCAGAATTCCCTGGAGAGAAGCAGAATTCCCTGGGGCAGAGCAGCATTCCCTGGAGAATAAAAGCAGAATTCCCTGGAGCAGAGCAGAATACCCTGGAGAATAAAGGCAGAATTCCCTGGAGAGAAGCAGAATTCCCTGGGGCAGAGCAGCATTCCCTGGAGAATAAAAGCAGAATTTCCCTGGATAATAAAGGCAGAATTCCCTGGAGAGAAGCAGAATTCCCTGGGGCAGAGCAGCATTCCCTGGATAATAAAAGCAGCATTCCCTGGATAATAAAAACAGCTTTCCAGAGCAGCAGCAGGAGATCCCTGCTTTTGGGACTGGCTGTTTCCACAGCAGCAGCAGAGCCCTTACACCTGCCCTCCCTTCCCCTCAGGTTAAAATCCCCTCCTGTTAAAATCCCCTCCTGATAAAAACCAAAGCAGTCTCCAGGTTTGGGTTTGAGGTTGAAACCTGCTTCCAGTCAAGAGGAAACATTTGCCTTGACTTCCAGCTACAAAATAAAGCAGATAATGTGTTTTTTCCTCTTCTTGAGGAGTCTGGCAGATCCTTCCTGAGCTTGGCTGAACTTGGTGGCTGAGCCTTGGTGCTTGATTTCTTTTCTCTGCTTTAGGCCTGCGTGTCCATCAAAAGATAGCCATGATATAAAAATATTCTTCTCCTTTTATTTTGATTTCTAGGAAGCCCTGAAGAAAGGGGAATACGGAAATGGAAGAAAGGGGTTGGCAAAGGAAGCAAATCCCTGGATGGCATGGAAACATATGATCTTCCTTTTGGCATGAACTTCATTAAAAAGTACAGGTGTTTCAGCTTCCTGCCCATCAGCCCCACCTTCGTGGGATACACGTGGAAAGGCTTCAGGAAAAGCAGCAACTGCAGGAGTTCAGACGAAGACTCAGAAGCTACAGTATAGCCTTAGCTGAAATTCTATTATCTAGTTGTAGTCAAAGATGTATTTGCAGTTTCTTGCTGATTTAAGAAGCATTAAAATATATGTTTTGTATATCTGCATTTAAATTCTGGAACCAGAGCTGAGACAGATTTAAACAAACAAACCAAAAAAAAAATTAAAAAAAAAAAACAAAAAAAAAAAAAAAAAAAAAAAAACAGAATAAGAAAAAAAAGCTTTTCCTCCTGTGGGTGGTGGGAGCCAGGTCTAGTGTCTCTGGGGCAAATCCTGCTGATTTTGGGAAGTTGGAGAGAGCTGTGCACCTAATTCTGTTGGTTTTAAGTGGGTTCAGGTGGAGGTGCTGCTGCAAACCTTTTGTTTTTGTGGTGATTTTATTGAAGCCTTCAGTGTTGGTTATGCCAGGAAAGCTGAACCTTGGGGAAGGAGAGGGGGGAAAAAAAGAGAGAAAAAAGGAAAAATATTTCCTTCTGATCATGTCAGAGCCCACAGATGCTGTTCTGCTGCTCAGTGGTTTGCACATTCCATGTTCTCAGCGCCCTGGAAACCGGGCTCAGCTGATGCTGGCAAATCATGAGAGTTCAATTCTGAATTATCTGTGGTTTCAGTGGCACATCCAGTGCTCAGACAGGAAGTTTCTGGAATAACTCTGCCTTTGAAAGCCATGCCTGGCTTGGCTGGCTCAGTGCTGCAGCAGCCACTTATTTTCCTGACAGCATTTCTCATTTTTGAACGTTTGCTTTCCCCACCAGGATTTCCTTGGGGGGACACTCGAGCCTGGGGTGTTCCAGGGATGGGAAACCTGAACTCAGACAGGACCTGGAGGCAGCATTTCAGTTCAGTGCCTGTGTCCAGCAGGATGTTTCCTGGCCAGAAATGCTAATTAGCTGAGCAGCTCCAAGCAATTAACAGTTGTTCCCTGCAGGGAAAACCACGTGCTCCTGGCTTGGGTCTGAGCAGGGCTTTTTTTTTGCCGATGGCTCTTTCTTCTCCTCTTATGAGGCTTCTCCAGAGGCTGATTCCTGCTGGGAAGGGGGTTTGGGACAGCAGAGACACTGCACCTGCAGCCTCACCCTCCGGATGGGTTCACGGGTATCGGGTCCAATCAGGGCACCACTCAGATTTCTTTTTTTTTTCCTGGAATAGTCTCAGCTCTGCTGTTATGTGGGTGTTCACGCTCATCATGCATTCATGATTAACAGTTTTATTCCTGTTTAATGTTCTTACTATTGCAAGTTAGTTTTAGACTTCAGTGTGGCCCCAAAAGCATTTTCAGCTGTGGAGATCATCAGGGAGATGTCGTGTAATGTCATTTCAAGGCCAGTAATGCTCTCCGGTGCTCGCGTTTTGTATTCCTGGGAAACCATACCAGTAGATCCTGTAACCCCCTGATCTCTTTATCCAAGTTTGACTACTGGGCAGGAGCACAGAAGCTCTGCTTTCTCTGAGTCTGCTCCCAGGGGAATTTGTTCTGGGTTTTTGAAGCATGGACGGGTTGGGGTGGGGAGGGCGAGGACGGGTCAGTGCCGAGTAGTGTAGAGTGGGAGCGGCCCCGTGGGTTTCGTTCTCAGCATGCCATGGCTGTTTCCAGAACCTGTTTTCCCCCGCTTTTCCCGTGTCCCAGCATGCCTTTGTTCCTGCTTCCTTCGGGGAACTTTCAGTAGTTTGCAGTCTTGGTGTCGGTCGGACTCGAGAGCCGGTGGAAGAGTCGTTGTGTAGTAGACGAGGTTGGTTTGCCTGTGGAACAAAAAGTCATTTTTGCTCATTTTTCAGTGTTTCCTCTCCAGGTTAGCAAGGTGCTGGGCTCCCACCCCTGCCTGCACACGGTTTGGGCACAGGGACCTCTGCTCAGTGGCACAGAGCTTCCAAACTGCCCGGCTTTCTGTGCAGCCAAAGATGGGTGGCAGGTGTGGAGGGGTTAAAAACACCCATCCAGGAGGAGAACAGAAGCCAGCTCTGGTGGCTGTACAGCCTGAGGGCTTGTGCTGATGTCAAATGCCAAAGTTGGTTATCCTGTGCAAGTGGAGAAAGGGAGGGAAAAGCTTCTAATTCCCAGCTAACTCTAGAGAGGAGGGGATGAGAGCAGAGTTTGTCCCTCTCACCCTGCTGAGGGAAATCCGGGTGAGTTCCCAGTGGGGATTCCCGAGACACTCCAAGTCCCAGGGCAGCAAATCCTGTAAATAATTTGGATAAATTCTCTCTCCTCCCTGGAGCAGAACTCCCCTCCTTCCCCAGAGCCCTCTCTGAGCAGGTGCAGTCCAGTTTTCGGTTGGATTTAATTCTTGTGATTTGTGCCCATTCCCCTGGGCCCTGCCCTTGGGAAGCAGCTGGAATTGGGGTCAGTTTGATCCCAGCTGGGACAAATCCCCTCCTTCTCCCAGGGTGAATGGTTAAAGGTGAGCCCTGGGCTCGGGTGTGCAGGAAGGGCTGGGCTGAGGTGAGGCTGGGAAGTTTGGGGTGACTTTTGGGAAGAGCTGCCCTGTCTCTCCCTGGGGAAGGAGAGCAGTGCTTTTTTCTGGGGGGAAATCCTGAGTTCACCCCAGGTTTGTGCAGGTGCAGGGGGGATTTTGGACCTTAAATCCTTGCCTTTTCCTTGTCCCTTTTCCTGGTCACTTTCCCAAGTGGCTGCTGTGAAATTCCAAATTCCAGGGGTTTGGGTGCCGTGCCGAGCTGCTGGCAGCGGTGCTAGAGGATGAAGCTGCAGGTTTGGGGAGCATTAAAATCCCAAATTCCAGGATTTGGGTGCCCACACCAAACTGCTGGCAGGGGTGGTAGAGAGTGAAGCTGCAGGTTTGGGGAGAATTAAACACAAATTTAATCTCTGTTTGCTGGGGATGTCCAGGTGCAAGCTGACTCCCAGTGCAATGCTGGATTTTCCTCTCTGTCCTTCCCTGCCTTTCCACCAGCCAAACTGAGCAGCCAGGGAAGGAGGCAGCTGAGACATGAGTGAAGAGGCCATGGGAAGTTTCAACCAGATTTGGAGAGGGAAGGGCAAATATTCATGGTAAAAATCTCATTTTGTCATATCAGAGATGGTATCAGTGTATACAAACAAAGTAACTTGGGATTTTTGTAATTGATATTCTCTTGTATTTTTTTTAGGTTCAATTAAGGGTTCTTGCTGACATGTTGAAACACGTTTTCTAGAGCAAATACTTGCAAATTATGCCTATAGAAATTTAGGTTTCGTAGCTGACAGCTATGACTGATCAATGTTGTCATATTGGAGGGACTTCACCACGTACCTCGCTCAAAAAGCTCGACCTTTTCAACCCCAAATTTGCTTTTATTGCCTTTTAATACTGACTTGAAATATGACAACTTGGTTTGTACGTGAATATTGCAGCGTTTTATTTCCATATATTAAGAAAATAACATTTCCGCTCAGGATGACGGCGGCGCTTCTCCTGGGAGGGAGTGGTATGAGTGTCATGACAATGTCATGTGATGGTAGAATTTCTTCATTGACGAATCTATAGTGGTTGTGTATACTTTATTTACCCGTCTTTGTGTTCCTACCCAAGACTGGAGGCTTTTTGTTGTTCCCTCCCTGCTGAACCCTTGGGGCAGAATTGGGGAAGAGCCCTCAGCGGGCGCCCGGTGAACATGACCCGGCCCCTGCACCCCAGAAGTGTGAGAATCCTGTCATTTTTACACCCCAGAAGTGTGGGAATCCTGTCATTTTTACACCCCAAAATTATGGGAATCCTGTCATTTTTACACCCCAAAAGTGTGGGAATCCTGTTGTTTTTACACCGCAAAAGTGTGGGGATCCTGTTGTTTTTACACCCCAAAAGTGTGGGAATCCGGTTGTTTTTACACCCCAAAATTATGGGAATCCTGTCATTTTTACACCCCAAAAGTGTGGGAATCCTGTCATTTTTACACCCCAGAAGCATGGGAATCCTCAGTCATTTTCACCCCCCAGAAGTGTGGGGATCCTGTCAGTCATTTCCACACCCCAGAAGTGTGGGAATCCTGTCATTTTTACACCCCAAAAATGTGGGAATCCTGTTGTTTTACACCCCAGAAGTGCGGGGATCCTGTCACTCATTTTCACACCCCAGAAGCGTGGCAGTCCTGTCCTTTGGGGACAGCCAGCCCTGCAGCCCCTGGTGCTGCCACAGCCTGGGGCTGCTGCTTGCCCCCGGAGCAGCCCGTGCTGGCCAGGATGGCTGGGTCTGAGTGAGAGCAGCACCACCTTCACCTCGCTTCTCTGTGGCCTTCTCCAACCAAAATCAGCTTTTTCTCCCTTTTTCCTTTCCTCTCTCGGAGCGGGGGCGCCGGGGGTCGCTCATTTCTGCAGCAAAGCCCCCTTGGTGCAGTTTGGGTTTTTGGGGAGCCTGCGGGGCGGGGATTTGGGATGGGGTTGGAGCCACCCCGAGCATTCCTGGCTGGAATTCCCGGGGCTGGGGCTGTGCGGGGACATCCAGGGTTGTCTCTGCCCTTCCCTCGTGCTGCCAGTCCCAACAATTCCTGTGTTTGTCTGTTCAGAACAACCTCTGGCGTAACAAACTATTGACTGTTCTTAGGCGGTGGGGATAAACTTGGGTTTTTCCATGACTTTTCGTGACTGACTTTGGCTGTAAAACTTTTTTGTTCAGCAGCAAAAGTTTATTGGGGGNCGAAGGGTGTGGGGGGGGGGGGGTTAGATTTTTTGTTGTTGTTCTAAGATGTGTAATTCTTTTACGGAGTTTTTTTTATTATTATTATTATTCCTTTTTTTTCTTTCTAACATTGCTTCATTAAACAACTAAATATTTAAAAATGTAATATTTGGACCAGATGTTGTGAATAATAGTAGATAAAGCTATTTTATTCTGTATTTTTAAAGCTGTTCAGTATAAATAAACGCGGGCATAGATGCAGCGTGGTGTCACGGTTCCTTTGGTGGAGAATCTTGGAATTAGAGGATCCTGGAATGCTTTGGGTGGGAAGGGACCTTAAATCCCATCCAGTGCCACCCCTGCCATGGCAGGGACACCTCCCACTGTCCCAGGCTGCTCCAACCTGGCTTTGGACAATTCCAGGGATCCGGGGCAGCCTCAGCTCCTCTGGGAATGCCATCCCAGCCCCTCCCAGAGAGGAATTCCTCCCTAACTGATCGATTTCTTCCCAATGGATAATTAATTTCAGTATCCGGGTGATGGCAAGACCCGGAGATTTTTGAGCTGCCCAAAACCACAATCTCCAAACACCTTTGGGACCCCACAGCTGCAGAATCCAGGTGAAAATGGCATTTAGGGGGCGCTGGAAGGGGGTTTTGCGCCAAAATGCTCTCTTTTCCAAGGCTTTTTTTCTGTTGAGCACACATGGTTGTGGTGCTTTTATCCATGACTTCATGCAATAAAGCCAAGTGAAATAGAATTTAAAAAAAAAAAGAAAAAAAGACATCTTCCTCTCCTATCATCAGGAGTTAAACCTTACCTGGGACTCTGTGTGGTCTTTTCCTCTCAGCTGCCACTTTGCTTAAAGATGAACAAATCCCTCAGGGAGTTTGTGTGGGAATCGAGTGTGAGAGCCCTTTATTACACCTTGATGCTTACCAGATCTGAATTTTCTGTGACAGGTCGTTTTCCCTGCCCTAACGCGCTGAGGATAATAAAGCCGGTGCTTTGTTCTGAGCTCCTGGGCAGGAGTCAATCCATGCGGCTCCTGGCTGAGAAGGTTCCTGCTGTGATCCCTGCGGGTGTCAGCCCAGAGGCGCAGCTCAGCCCGCAGATCAGGCGCAGCTCAGCCCGCAGATCAGGTGCTCTGCCATCCTCTCCCCTTTCCCTGGGCCATTTCGGGCAGCCCGCAGGGCCGGCAGTTCTGCTCTCCTTCCCGGCTTTGCTTCCTCCAGGCTCTGTGCTCACCCCCAGCTCCCTGCCGGGAGCCCTCTCGGGGCAGGAATGGGGCAAATTCCATTTATTTGGTAAATAATTCGCCCCCTCTCGGCTCCAGCCTCCCCCCCCACCGCCTGCGCACTGGTGGCAGCGAGCAGGACACGGCAAAAATCAGGATTTGACCCCAGTTCCGCAGCCAGGATCCCTCTCTGCTCCCACCCACCCCAAACTCCGGATTTGTTTTTATTTTTCTGTTCGCACCCACCCCACGAGCTGAGGGTCGGGGGAAGCTCTGCCCGGGTTTGGGGCCGAATCCCTGGGGTTTGGGGCCAGCTTCATTGTCCTCTCCTCCCACCACAAAGGGCCTCTCATCCCCGGCAGCCCTCGAGATGCTGCTGGAATATCAATCCTGACCCGGCCCCGCTCACTTTCGCTGAGTCAGTGCTTCCCTGAGCCAGATGGCTCCTCCAGAACTTCTCATGTTTTACAGAGAAATCCAAGTAAATCTAGGGGGAAAGGCCCATTCCAGGCTGTGCCTGCAGAGACGCCTGTTTGGCTCAAGCAGCTGCTTTGATTATTTCTTTGTTTCGGGGTTTTGTTTGGGTTTATTTTTTTCCCTTTCGTGTGGGCTGTTTCTAGGCAAATTCCTCAAAAAGAAAAAAAGCCCAGAGAAGCCACAAAGCAGTGGGAAAGGTCAGGGGCAGACAAAGGAGGAGGGACACGGCTGCTGCTCCTGTGGAATACTGAACGCCCCCAAACTCTACCCAAACTGCCCCAAACTCTCCCCAAACTAGCCTAAACTCTCCCCAGGGTGCTGGGACCAGACAGGGAGGATGAGATCCCGATCCTGGGGGTGCTGAGTGCTGCCTCAGAGGTAACTGGGACCCCCAGCTGCAGCTGCTGCTTCCAGGCAGATTTTGTTTGAATTTATTTCCTCCTCCAGCCCCTTCTCAGGGGCGGTTTTGGGTCTGAGGTCGGGGCCCAGCCCACGGACCCATCCCAGCAGTAGAACAGCCAAGTGTGCTGCCTGCACGGCTCTGGCACTGGATATGCCAGGATTTGGGGCTTTTGGGGCAGAAACAGCCTCTCCAGCCTGTGGGATGCAGCCCACAGATTCTCTCTGGGAATTCTGGACAAAGCTGGAGCTGACTGGAAGAGCATTTCTAGCCTGGCTGCGTGGGATGGGGATTCCTTTGGGATTTAGGGGTTGGCAAGGGGATGGGAGAATCCCTTGGGATCCTGCTCCTGACATCGGGAATGGGGAATTTTTGGGATCCTGTTCCTGACATCGGGAATGGGGAATCCCTCGGGATCCTGTTCCTGATACCGGGAATAGGGAACCTTTTGGGATCCTGGTCGTGACAGTGGAGACGGGGCATCCGTTGGGACTCTGGTCTCGGCACCAGCGGTGGAGAATCCTTTCAGCTCCCGGTCCTGAGGTGCCCCCCGGCTGCAGCCAGGGTGTCCTTTGGGAAGCCAGGACCTACTCCAAGGACGTCGCTGGAGCATCCCTCGGGATGTCTGGGCGGGGACAACCCCGCTCCCTGAGGTGGCATCCTGTGGGGTCACCACCCCCGGCACCTGGGAAGGGATCCGGGAGCCGGGATGTCCTTCGGGTTCCGGGATGACCCCGGCTGTGGGAGGGGGTGTCCCCCAAGCTGCCACCCCCGGCCCCGCCCGCGCCCCTCCCCG